>JBCJKH010046368.1:22772-52388 GCA_039877255.1 Loriculus beryllinus | reverse complement strand
GGAGAAGGGAGTGGGAATGAGGGGGAGGTTCACTGAGGTTTTCTTCTCTTGTAGCGTTTTGGGAAAACTCCAGCCAAGGCCCACATACAGGCAAATGAATCAGCCTCCCTTTTTGCCATAAGAAATTGGCAGCTCTAGCTGCAATGCAGTTTTGATGTATGGCTAATACACTTGTTCTTGGTTAATTGAGAAGAAACACTGCAGTGAGAAGCCTGATGTCGAGTTGGCCTTTGTATGGAGCCTTTAAGCTAGTAGGGAGATGTTGTTGGCTGCTTCTTGAGAGGTTGGAATTTGCTGCAACTTCTGTTGCATGCTCTGGTCTGAAGGCTGTTGTTGCTGTTCATCTGCTATAGAAATACATTTCTTGTTGCACACAAGTGTAGAGGGCACTGTCAGCTGGCACATGGCACTGTTGCTCAGTGCAGGGTTTCCTTGAACAGAACATTCGTGCTCTTAGATGAGTGACTGTACCCGTGCTGACACATAAAGCATTTTGGCCTCCTCATGCTCCTGTATGAAATGAAATTCATGTGTTTTCTAAAGCATCTGGTGCCAGTTCAGACTCAGAGCTTTCTGTGTCTGCTGTAGGATTTGCACCGGGCTTGGAAAACTTACCAGACAAGCTCAGCATTCACCACTGGAAGTACCTGGAGTAACTGGAGGGCTTTCTTGTCCTGGAAACAGGGCATGTAGCAGTTGCCCTTGGCAGGCTAAGACTTGCCGAATGCCTTTTATTTCCTGTTGGAAGCCTAGTTTTACATGGAAGGACTATATTCCTTTCATAACTGTAGTACCTGTTGGTAAATATTGGCTTTAATAGCATAGGCTTCAGTTCAGCAGGGTAATAACAGTGAGGGGTGAATGTCAAGCAGCGAAATAAGCATGCTGTACTGGGGCAGTAACATCAGCGTTCTTTTGCAGTGTTTTAAATGGTAAATGCCATACCTATTATTTTCATAGCATTTAAAAATTCATTAGAAACAAGTCCCTTTGAGCAACCTGTAGTCATAAATGCGATTAACTCAGCCATGGAGTTTTAGTCATGGCCAAGCTCCGCTAAATGCTGTCTAAACAGAGCAAACAAGCCTGGCCTGCAGTTATTCTTTCATAGGATTGCTTCATATACAGGAAGCACGTGGCCTTCTCTCCAGTGGTACTGTGGGGGTAGAAAACATTGAAAGAAGTTCAAATGTAAAGTGCTCACAGGGGGCAAGCAAAATGGTTGGCTATGGAGCGTTTTGCACCTGAAATGGAACGCAGAAGTGGCTGTTCTAGTTATGGGTCAGAGAGAGCTCTTGAGCGCTTGAAGATGCAAACACATAGAAAGCAGAACGGCATCTGTTTTCCATATATCCTTATGTGAACAGCACTCCTGCTTGTTTGGTTCAATGTATGATGTGTATCTGGAAAGAGATTATATCCAGGCCAGTTGGGCTGAAGTTTGTTCTTTCTCTCTTCAGTGCACTGGACACGTGTTTTATGTTTTCTTCAGCATAACTTTAAATGGACATTGTTATACCTTGTTCTGGGAAAGAACTGGTATCTTTACAGCTTGTGCTGTCATGTAAGTAACCTTTTTCTTCTCTGAACAAGGTCATTACATCATGATGCAGTAATCCTCTGCCTGTGGGATAAACCTTCCTCTGTCTGTGTCTGTCTACTGCCCTTATCTGTGTTCTTTCTTAAAGTGTGTACAGGGGGAGGAGAAATGAGAGGAGAGTAAAAGTTTTGATGCTGGCCTGTTAAACTATGTTTAGAGAGAATAATGCATGGGTTGTGAGATGCAAGGGGCTGTTGTCTCATAGAGCTATTGCTTTGATATTTTATCCACAAAGACAAGCTCCAAAGTCTCAAGTCAGAAGAGCCTGAGGATGAAATTACACCTTTGCCAGGCTCTGACAGGTTAAACTTTATAGAGATGCAAGGAGCAAATTATCCACAGGCTGAATTGCAAAGGAGAGCTTTAAAATGGGCTTTAAAAACCTGCTGGGGAGATGGAGTGAATAAAAATAGTTAGTTCTTGTATTCTTCTTTTTGTCTGTAGGGCTAAAAGCAATCAAGAAAGGAAGGGTGAGGTCATTATCTTGTTCCCAGCCCAGAGGAACCTGAGGGATGGAGCATTGCTACTGTGGATGGCCTAGGAGCAGAAGGGTCATTCGGAGAGATCATCTTTTTGAGGGGTGCTGGGAAAGGGAGCATTTCTGGTTCTGTGACCAAAGTGCCATGCTACAAGGAATGCCCTGAGACCAGATGTCTTCCTTACAAGATATCAATAAAAGTAGTTTGAAAACAGATCTGATTTGCTGCAGAAGCATAAGAAACAGATACGTGATCTCTCTTTAAGAGTAAGTGTATGTATAAGCTCCTGATATAAATTCCTGGAATAAACTACTGGCAACCTTCTGTTGTTTCTCCTCTAAATGCAGCTATAAGTAAATAAATGCCATAAATATATAAAAGAGAAACCAGTGGGACAAAGTGAAAACCAGTAAATCATTGTAATGAGGTAAAGTATGACATCCTTGCTGTGAACAGTAAAGGAAAGGAAGGGGAGGGGAAGGGAGGGAAAGGAAAGAGAGGGAAGTCATCTGCCAAAGGCACCTAACCTGGCTGAGATGCCAAAGGTAGGAGCTTCCATACTACCTATAATACAAAGGAGTGAGGAGAGAGGAACATCTGAACAGCATATGAGGGAACTGAATAACCTCCTGGAGAATCACTGAAAGAAAGGGCCTTGCTCTGAGTGAGATGGGTGTATGTGGCTAAATCCTAATTGGCAATGCTGCTTTGTTTCTGGAAATCACACAACTGGATCTGCAGAGAAAGCAATAGGGCATTGTAGTGATCAGGGTTGTGACTGTCATGCAGATTTTCCTTCTGTGTGCAATTCCTTCACTGGGTGGTCTGTGTGATCTGTGATGCCTGGGCCAGCAAGGTGAAACCTGGCTTGACACCTTCCTTTGGACAACTGGGAAGCTGCTCAAGTGGTGTGAGGATGAAAATACTGCCTCAGTATCACTCATTTGCGTTCTACTGATCAGATGAAGGTTGATAGGAGTACTTGAGGGGGCTGAGGACATGCTGAATATAAAATATTAAATGTTAAACTGCATTAATTGTAAAAATGGGCATTTTTAAGAGAATAGAGACAACATTTGCTACTTTCCTAACAACTGACTGGTGAAATGCCTGCTTGTCTCTTGGGGAGCACAACTTCAAATTTATGGGAGCTCTGTAGCTCTGTATTCCGTTTTCCTTCAGAGACCCAAAGCAAGCTTGGAGATCACTATGTTGGATACCATAGGAAAGTAGAAGTTCTTTAACACTGAAGAAGCTAGTAGTCTAAGCAACCAGAATTCAATGAAGTGTGTCACCTTATTTCACAGATGGGGGCTGTAGTTGCAGAGAGATGTTAAGTGACATGTCAGAGGCACAAGCAATCACAGACCCGGAGTTCAAGGAAAAAGATAGAGTCCCACTGTACAGCAGTATGAACTGTTTGGGAACACATGGATGTGTGTATTTGAAAACTGGAATGATGTGAACTCAAAGAATAAAAAAACCTTAATAAACACCATCTTGAGTTTTCTGGAGCAAAGAGTTCCTGCTATTGCTTCTGTGTTGCTGGAGAGATTAGTAGGGTATTTATTACCTTTTATATTCATGCTCTGGCTTCAGTGTCCTTATTTATAATGTCAAACCTGGGTAGTTTTCTTGCTCCACGTCAGCCAGGAGGAAAGGAACACAGCACAATAACAGGCATATGCAGTTAGAGTGGTTACACGCACGTAAGTAACAGTCTAGAAAATGGTGAGAGGTGCTCCAGTCAGTTAGAAGTATTAGACCAACCCTCTATTCAAGCTATAGAGAAGGTTTGTAAGCTGTCCAGATTGTTAGGCTTTGGGGTTGGGTTTTCCTCCCCTCCCTCATATTAACAACTTGCTAGGAACTAGACAGCCACAAACTCACAGAAATGCTTTTCATCATCTTCCTGTGAATAGAGAGTATTTGGCAAACAACAGGAGCAAATCCAGAAAGCTGGCTTCCAGCTCCTGTATATCTAAGCCCGTGTTTACATCCCAGCTCGGTGGGAAAGATCTTTCCCGTTTCAAGCCAAACCGAGACTTGTGTGCCAGAGCTGCGAGCAGCATGAGGTAGAAAGTGGCACCATCAGATCAGAAAGATGCTCTGCTGTGCTGTGCCGGCAGCGTGGGACATGGTGGGATTGCAGCTGCAAGGGGTGCTACGGGAAAAAAGATGTTTCCCAACCTCCTCTGCGAAGCCTTGGGAGCGGATGTATCCCATTCCTCCCCCGTGGTGCTGTTTAACAAATGAAGGAGCTGGGGCTGGTTTAGCTTCTCTTTCTGCCAGCTGCACTGTCTCTGGGGTGTGAGGTTTGCCAGCAGCTGAGCAGTGGCACTTCCCATGCCCTGGGAGAATGGGCAGCCAAAAGGAGTGTGAGGCATGGGTCAGGACATGGGATTCTCCCCCTGTACTTGGCACTGATGGGACCATACCTCAAATAGTGTGCTCATTTCTGGACCCCTCACTACAAGAGAGACATTGAGATGCTTGAGTGCATCCAAAGAAGAGTAATGAAGCTGGTGAAGGCCTAGAGCACAAGTCTGATGAGGCACGACTGAGGGACCTGGGGACTGGGAACTTAGTCTAGAGAAAAGGGGGCTGAGGAGAGACTTTATCATTCTCTACCACTACCTCAGAGGAGGCTGTAGTGAGGTGGGGATTGTCTCCTCTCCCAGGTAACAAGTGATAGGACAAGAGGAAATAGAAAAAAGTAAAGTTGCTACTTTAAAGTAAGGTGCTACTTTAATGCATGATGACACAAAAGGAAGGAATTGATTCTGCAAATGAAATGCAAAGCTATTTTGATGTTTCAGAAAACACAAGACATTTAAAGAAGCGAACAGACCCAGTGCCCCACGTGCAAAACTAATTTGCCAGCATATCTGCACAGTATTTTGTGAAAGCTATGTGGCCTGTGCTGCTCAGCACTCATCAGTGTGCGTGACTTCCTTAAGAGCACAGCTACCCCATTTCTGGGTAATTAGGTAGCAGGAAGCACCAACTAAGCCTAAACAAACATTCTTTAACAAGGAAAGTTACTGTGTAGCCTTTCAGGATACAGTTTTCTGTAGTATGCAGTGACTCTAATGTCTATTAATTATTTCTAAATGGTTTAAGCATTATCTGCCTTTGGGTAAATTCTTTCTCTATAGTGTAATATAACTTGTGGGAGGGGAAAGAAGAAACAACAGTGTTTTGCCAGGTCACCTCCCCAAACATAACAGATTCTTCTTTTAATCATTATCACCCTCACCATAACACACCATGCTGAAGGACCTGGAAAAGGTTAGCAGGATGGTTTCCCGAACTCCATCCCACATGTCAATGACTCACTAGCCTTAAAGAGCATACATGTGTGGGCCTTTTGGGCCTCACCAATAGTGCTATTAACAGCAAAAAGAGAGCATGTCTGTTCACCCTCTGCCTTTACAGCTGTTTGTCAAGGCCATTGTCACAAGGTAAAAGGTTTGGTGAGATTTTACTTTGAGAAGCTACAAAGTCTCATGAACATGGAAACTCAAACACATCTACTCACATAGAGCAGTCAGTTTTGTTTTAAAGAGGAAAAACAGTGCTACATTGTGTGAATCTGTATGGTCTACTACTCTGCAGTGTCAAACACAGACCCAGACTTTAATAATCAAATGTCCTTCCATTGGCTGAATTATGACTCATGACTGCTGAAAAAGAGTGTTAGAATTATCTTTAAAAATGAAGTAGCTCAGGAATACGTTTTTTTTCTCTATTACTACACCTTCTTTAGAAACCACAGACTCACAGGAGATGCCATTCCCTTTGGCAAGACCGAGTTATGGGAGAACACAATGCAGAAAAACAAAGGAATACTACAACCCAAAGACTGGCTTCAGTATGAGAAGCTAAGTCTTCTCATGGTTACACAGACAAAACCAAACCAAATTTGATTTCTATGTACCCAGTATCTTCATGATCCTCTAATACAGCTCAGGCAGACAGCATCAGTGTAGTAAATGTTACCTAGCCCATTGCAGAGGGGTGAGTCCCTGTTTACTCCCATCGGTGTTTATCAGCCCTATGCCATGGAGTGCCACTGAGGCTAGCATTTCAAAAACCAGAATAGTGTCTTTCAGCCTCCTTAAACCAAAAGGGCTTCCACATTTTCAAGGGAGTTTTCTCTTGAAACACTGCAGCCACAAGGGTTCCCTTATGTGGATGTAAAGCACCAAGCACATCTGTCAGCGCTCAATAAATTCAAATTAATAATAGGTCCTCAAAGGGCTACATACTGATTCCAAGATACCTCAACATGTGGGTAGGAGAATGGTCTCCCCACAAATAATGAAGCATGTTCTTTCTTAATGGGACACTTATAAATGAAGCTGTTTTCTTCTATAAAAGACTGATTTTACAGCTTAATGTGTATACCCACCAGGCAAATCTGTCCAGCAAAAATGCCCTGGTGCAGTTTTTACAGCTCATAGCAATACTAGCAGTCACACAGGAAAATACAAACAGGCTTCATATTTTGCGTCCTCTACCCTGTACCACTTGAGCAAGGAGGACTGAAGAGACCTGAGTCATCTTTGACTCATCCGCTGGGTCCTGAGATGGGATTCACCCGCAGCAGCAATCCATATACATTGTTCAGACACACGCTCCTGACTGGGAAGGGCAACCACTTGGCCAGTTGTCTGGTGGTTGTTCAGGGAATGACACATTGATTCATCACTTCACCCGGTCTGCCTGGCTCAGCCAACTCCCTAGCTAGTCCTCCCATCTCCTTCCACCTCTCCTGAGGCTGCTTCATATCCCCTTCTCAGAGGGTTTTCTGCTGCCAGTTCTGGCAGGGTGCATTGTTACAGTAGTGCTTGAACCTGGCCAGGTCTATGAGTTTGGGCAAAGGTGGGTTTGACTCTACACACGGCAGAAACAAGCCCAATTTCTACTTACCTAGCTTCAGACCTCTGTGCAGGAGATCATACCCAAGAAGATGTGATGTGAAGGAGTGTGTCCCTGGGATATTTACAGCTCACTAACTTAAGAGGTGGATAAGCTTGACTGGACTGTTCCAAGGATGTGTATGCCCTGATGCATAAGGACAAAGCAGCAGTCCAGCCTAAGGGCATGCCTCCCTCCCCTTTGTTCCAGCCAGTCCAAGGCTTTTGTTTCCCTAAGGGCAATGCTTCCTCTTGGCAATGTGGTCACTGCAACAGGGCAACACACACAGTATTTCCATGCCATTTTCTGAGCCTCAGGAGGCAGTTAAAGCATGCTTGCTGGGTCAGCATCCTTATATGTTTCTCAGCTCATGTTTCCAGGTGTGTCTCCTGGCCAAATCCCAGCTCATCACAAGGATATGACTCAGCAAAGCTGTTTCCATGGAAAGAAGCTGAGCATATGCTAGAAGGGGGTTAGGATGTGTTCAAAAAGTCTCCTCGTCTTGGTGATTGGAGTGAACAAGAAGTGTAAGATGTCTTTTACATGCCTACCCTGTCGGGTAGACATCTAATGTGTCTTGAAGGTCCCTGAGGAAAATGGGAGTGGAAATGATTTCTTCCTGTCATCAAGTTTCAATTGTCACAGAAAAAGTACTCATTAAGTCTTCATTGGGATAGTACAGGAACACAGACAACATCTAAGACACCTAGTAAGAGTGTTGTGTGGTGCCAGGGTAAACTATCCATATCCAAATGGTGGTAACTGAAGTCCAATGGAGATAAATCTGAGATTATGTTGTCCCACTTGGTTTTGGCACTGCTACCTCTTTAGCTGTGGCAGTATGTTACTTGGAGTAGGTTACAGAAGCTACTACAGAAGATGAAAATGTTATTTGCTTTTGTGGATCAGGTCAGGAAGGATATCAGGGCCTGGCAGAGCATTGGAACATACCTGAGAATTTGCATGAGGCTGAAAAGAGCTGCTGCTTCCTGTGGTTCCTGGATTGGGAGTAGGAAAAAGGTTGAGACAGCACTCACCTTATCTTCTAACTGAATCCCAGGGAACCGTTCTGTCTCAGAACTGTAGCTTTTTACCTTAGAGCAGGATTTCCCAGGAAAAAACAGACAGTTCTCCAGTCTACCTACAAGCCTGTTCAAATGGCAGCTCTTTGGCATATAGGAACGGGATGTGACTCATAGCTACGGAAAGAATACTTAGAAAACTCTGTTCTGTGAATAAGAGAATCGCCTGGCAGATGTGTATTTTCAAGTGTCTCTTGGATCAAGAAGTAGGAGCAACAGACACATCTGTATGTTTTTTGACTCTTTCACCAGCTCTGTACCCTCTCCTGAACTACAACCGCTGTTAATCTCAGTGGGAGTTTTCTCTGTGAACTCTGCAGAATTAAGCAATTTCACTAAAAATCAAACAGGGCCATGACCCCAACAACAACCTTCCCCAGGGCTACAAAACTACATCACCAAACGCTAACCTTACCCCTCTGCCCCTGTCCTGCCTCAGGATGAGCTGGGATTCCTACTCTGTGATTCATCACATTTGGATACTTATCTACTCGTGGGAAACAGGTCCTGGACAGCCTTGTAACCCATCACCCTGCTCCTTAGCTATTACTGCAGTGCAACATGTGTCTCAGGCTTGATCTTCATATCCAACTGAGATAGAGTGTCTGCCATCTAGCTAATGTACTTCAGACATCCACTATATTTTCTTTCAGCAATCTTATGCTAACAGCTAACCTTTGCTGCAATTTTAGTACATTGATTCTCATCTTACCCTCTGTGGTCAAAGAGAGCACATTATTACCCTAGTTTGGCAAAAGTCATTCACTTAATGACAGTCATGAGACAGTTCTCGTGTCTCCTTTCAACTTCTTCCATGTTCCACTCCGTATGAAGTTGACTTTCTGAGTTTTTGAGAGGTTGATCCAGCACCTCCTTGCAACTAGGACCTGATGAGATAGGAGCAAGAGGAGGTTGTCCCTTGGCAGTGCCAGCAGTGCGCTACAGGACTGAGCAAACCCAGCTCAGGTTGGGGTGACTGCAGCTTCAGTATTTCACAAGCAGGTGTGCTCTGAGCTGTTTTAAGAATCAGGATGTTTGTCAAACCTCAGCTGGAGGAATGCTCTGCATATAGGAGTGACATGGAAGAAGTCATGAAGTCTAGGCATGAATCAAAAATGGGCTGAAAGACAAAGGGAAATTAAACAATTGAAGTGGGAATGGTGTTAAACCCTGATGCCTGCAGCCCTGCTGCAGCCCACCAAGGCACGAAGGCAGGATCCATGTCATCTGTCACTGTATGTCTACAACACAACTACTTACAACTGAGCTAATCACTCCTGAATTCCTGCTGAGTCAATGAGAAGGAGCATATGGCACATTTGAAATGTCTACTTACAGATGAGAAGTCCACCTTTAGTTTTAGAATCATAGAATCATAGAACAGTCAGGGTTGGAAAGGACCTTAAGATCATCTAGTTCCAACCCCCCTGCCATAGGCAGGGACACCTCGCACTAAACCATGCCACGCAAACTGATGCTGAGA
Source organism: Loriculus beryllinus (assembly GCA_039877255.1). Lineage (NCBI taxonomy): Eukaryota > Metazoa > Chordata > Aves > Psittaciformes > Psittacidae > Loriculus > Loriculus beryllinus. The sequence continues at coordinate 42,821 of JBCJKH010046368.1, read as the reverse complement.
TACCTAGGATGTCTAGCTGCCAATGTCTTTATTTGTTCACAGGAATCTGGCCTAGGGAGATTTCCTTTGGGTGAGAAAGCTTTGATGTTACTCTTAAAATGCTTCTTTCCACCTTCCTTGTTCTTTATGGAAAAGAAGGATGTTTATCCTGCACCTTTCCTCATTCCAAGCTCCCCAGGTGTCCATGTCATGTGTGACCAACCTTCTGATGGATGTCTGAAAACATCCATCACAAACCTGAAAACTCTGGCCTGCATTGCCCATGAGCATAGATACAGATGCATGGAATGAAGAGGGTATGAGCACGCTGCATCCATGTGTCTTGTCCATCCTATGATGGCAGACCCTTCCTCCAAAGGTCCATCCCCATTTTCTCTTAGGAAAACCTTAAGCTGAGCTGTGGCTACCTTACAATCTGCAGCTGATGAAGAGCCATGACAGCCAATATCATTGAGAGATGGTGATATGAGTGATCTCGATAGCTCCTGTGTACTGTGATAACCCAGACTGTTGCCATGCTATCAAGATTCTTGGAGTTACAGCATAGAGAGCTCCATAAGAGGGGTCTTACAGGGGAAAGGAGGAAGGGAGTGAAGAAGTGAACAGCAGGAGGAAGAAAGGGAAAAGAGAAGGGCTCAGCTGGAGCAACAGGAGGGCCTGGAGTGACTAGCCACCATCTCCTGCTCATCATCTGCCTCCGAAGATACTTCTCAGATAACTTTTGTGACGCTTTAGGCCTCCTGCCCTATCCTATCCTATCCTATCCTATCCTATCCTATCCTATCCTATCCTATCCTATCCTATCCTATCCTATCTTATCCTATCCTATCCTATCCTATCCTATCCTATCCTATCCTATCCTATCCTACACTAGGGTTGCAAGGGCAAGCAGCACATTTTCCAGTGTTTAATCCAGGCCCATGTTTACCACTTGTCCTCTGGGACTCTCCTCATCTCCCCCAGGAGCTTAGTTTGCAGTCTAGCAGCTTTTGGGCAATGAAGCTGTAATTTTCCATTGCTCCATTTCATGCTATTACTTCAAGATTCTCCTCTTGACCTGTACTCAGCAACTCTCTACTGACCTGGTGTTTTCTCTCTGCTAACTCCTCAGCTATAGCTATCGCAGTCCTTGCAAGTACCAGACACTGTTTTAAAAACATGTCCTGAGGATCTCAGAGATGTTTACTCCTTTCTGCTAAATTGCAGGCTTGTGGAGAATGTGACGTGTAACTTACAGTTCAGAGGCAGGGCATTTCCCACATTATAAAAGAGTGGACTGCAGCCACAGAAGTTGAAACGTCACTTAAAAACGCTGCTATTTGAGAGGGAGGGTTGCTCATTGATGTTAAAAAGTACAAAAACACAATGTTATTCAAAAAGTCAAAAAAAACCCAAAAACCAAACCCATGCAATTTGTATATACTTCAAGATGCTGAGGGTTTTTAAAACCCTTTTTAGATATAAGGGTCTCTGTGCCAAATTAAGAACCAGCAGTAAAAACAAACAGATAATGAAATGAGCACTGTGATGACAAAAAAAGAGGAATTGTTGCAATAATGTACTTTTCCAGGAAAATTAACCATAACAGCAGCGCTGGTGAATCACTGGAGTTTTCTGAACCATAGCGGCTCCTGCTTATAAACATGATTTTGAAATCTTATGGTGTTATTATTTCCACATTAATGTTGGCAGTAGCTATGTAAAGGTTTTCTGGTGCAGAAAGAAATTTCTTCTAAAAATCCTGACTTGGATTTTTTAATGCTTCCTAGAGAATTACATTAAATGAATGAGAATTATCTGCCAAAATTAATTACAAATCTTCAGAAGTCTTATCCCAGCTTCATCATGTGCAAGTATTTGTAATCTATGAAGCTGTTCTGGAGAAATATGAAGCATAAGTGCTCTTGTGAGGAGGGGACAGACCCATAATTCTGATTCCTAGGTGAAGAGGGAAACTCTCTGCAGTGCATTGCTTTTCAGTATCAAGCCGTGAAGATCAAGTAGAAGAGGTTTAAGTCTAACTGCCATATTCAACTTTTCTCTAAAAGTCTTCCTAAATCAAACTTCTAGTGGACTTACATGTCTTATGTGTCAGAGTAGACTGGGTGATATGTTTTAACTGCTCTGAACCAGGGAACTACCACTAAACAATGATGCCACTCAGAAGGATGCTACCCTGTGGGCATCAGGGCAGAGGCTCTGACTTGTCTGGGAAACAGGGATGGAGATTTGTCACAAATTATGCACATGGTATCTGACTGTGATGCAAATCCAGGCTGGGCTGGCATCATCTGCAGGATGTTACCACCACAGTGCGGTGGCCTTCATGGAGGGAGTTGTAGTGATCTGAGATCCCCAGCTCAGTTTTCGCCTACACACACTGCCACAGCTGGTGATAGGTAGCATTCCTCCAGGCAATTACAGCGGAAAAGATAGGATAGACATGAAGGATTAACTGTTCTCACTCAGCCTTTGACGTGTTCCTTCTGGATCACAGCTTTTGGCACATCTGTGCTTCTATGAGCAGTGAAACAACTCTGCTAATGTGATAGCCATCATGAGCTGTGCCTGTGATCACACACGCATAAACAGAAGCACACTCACTGATACAGGGTGATTTTCTCTGTCAACAGCAACACATTTCCAATGGGGTCCCAAGGACCCCATTACCACTACAGCAGAATTCCTTGCCATTAGTCACCGGGTGAAGTATGATGTTACCACACCAGTGTTTCATAGACCTCACTCTGTGTTATCACAAGGACTCAAACCTCAGTTAATCTTTTAGTCTCAGAGATCCAGCAAGACATTGGAGCAAAAAATTCTTTATGAAGGGAAGGATCTTCAGCCTAGGAGTGTAAAAGGATGAATGGTCCACATCAGCCTAAAAATGCAGGTGATAGAAACTTTCAGGTTCTTGTCACTCACTTATTTCTTCTTACTGTGGTACTATTATTCACAGTACTCACAGCAAGAGTCATCCAAGCACAAAATCCACATACAATGTCAAACAGGAGCAGAGGGAAGGTGCGTCAACACCCAGCCAAGTCACATAAAGATATGCCTGCCATCTGCAAAGGCTGGGGATGGGAGATGGCTGTCTCTCTGCACTGAGTGCAAAGGAACCTATTGAACTAATTTAGATAATACAGTGAATGCTTGACAGCTAAAGCTAAATAAGTCGAATCCCACCTGTGAAGCATACATGGACAGGATAAATATGAAAATGGCCTCATAGTTGATAACGATATAATGACATCCAGTAATTGAAAATAGAAGTTCAGCAATTTCAGACTAGAGTTAAGAAATGTTTTTAACCACAGAGATAATTAACCATTGGAAACACTTATCCAGCCTTGTGCTTGATTCTCCCATCACTGGCAATTTCCAAATCAAGATTGTATTGGTTTTCGGAAAAATGTTCTTTGCTTCAAGCAAGAGTGACTGCAGGAAGTTCCCTTGCTTATGCCTGATACAGCTTAGGCTGGAAGTTACTGCAAGGTAGGTAGAGCAGGCCTGGAGGATCAAATGGAAGAAGTATCTGGGTTACAGAGATACTCTTTTTTTGCATATGTAATTGGTATTACATCTTTGCAATGCCAGGAATCAGCCCTGTTGTATACCCAAACATATAAATCCAGTCAAGACTCACTTAGGTCAATTTCCTTCAGGGCTTGTCTCAGAACATTGCTGAAATATGATATTAGCTTGAGCTTCAGTTTCTAATGGCAGCTTAAATGCTCCCAAACACCAGCTTAGTTTCACTTTAATTGTATAATGATGATCTTATGAACATGCCTTGCAATCATTTTCTTGCATAACAGAGGAGCATAATGGTGTCTGATGGCACAGACTCAGTGTCTTCCTTGCATTCCCATATTGCAGGAGGAATCTAGGGGGACCTGCATATGGGAATGTATTCAGAAGTGTTTTGCTTCTTACTTCAGTTATTTCTTCATATCTCATTAAGAATATAAAAGAATTCTTATGAGCAAAGTCAGCATAACAGCTCCCTCTGTACTACTGCTGTTCTTTAGCCCTATCATTCCCAGTTGTGTGCTGAAAAGCATTGGGAAGAAATACGCAGCTGTCAAAGTAAGGCTTGTTTAGGCTGGTATTTGCTATGGGGGAGGAGGATCAAAAACCTTAGAGTGTAACAGCTAAAAAAACCACAAACAAAGGTGTAAATCCTCTTTCTATTTTCTTACTGAAAGGTAGTTCCTCAGAGATTATAGCTAATCATATGGCTAAATCAGTAACTGCTGCTACTGATAGTCATTAGTTCATTATGAGATATTCCCTATGTTAGCTAACATTAAATTCATTCCAGGATATGCATCTCAATTCAAGATTAAAATTGACACCAGAGTTTACAATGCAAAATAAAGTTTATTAGCAGAGTTATTATGGCTGTGATGATACAAAAACACAGAAAATGTTTATAGAGAGTAGTCACATCTTTTGTTAAGACGATTTTAATTTGGAAAGACTTGTTTGACTTAAATGCCTTTCTTCTGGTCTGAAATAGAATGAGGTTTAATTACTTTTAGGGTACTTAGCTTGTGTACTGTAACAGCTAAATTTGGGTCATACTTTATTGAGCACATCATCTACACACAACTCCTACTACCACAGCTTTGGGAGTATCAGCCAACAACCTTCATTATGTAAAACGGAGACTAGTGAGCCTACAAATAACACACATATTCTGCTATTACTTGTATGGCAAAGTGTCCCTGAACAGTTGGTCGAAGCTCAGAGCCCATTTAGCTGGAAACTAGCAGCTCTCCTACACTTTACTGAGCAGAGAACTGCTGTTCCAAGAAGCATCTGAAAAATCCCCTATTTTTAAAGTAAATAAACCAAAACCAGCTATATAAATAAGTGGAGTTAATAATTAAAGCCAAGTAACACCAGAGACCTTAAAGAATAACAGTTACCCCGGGAGAGAGGCTTTGCTGCGCTTGAAAGAACACAGTCTATAAGCAGCAGGGCATTCAAGGCTGGTTTTGTGCTATGTTTCACTCTTTCTCCAAAATCTCTGGACTTCTTCATGAAGTTCATTGTTTAGTAATGCCTCACATAATAGTGCAACAATCCACAGTATTTCCAGTATCATATTTAAGATATAGCTCCTGAAAACAGCTAAACATGTGTGTTGCTTATTGATACAAGACTCATCGACCTGTATCTGCAGAATGAGAGGATGCATCCAATCCATCCTGTCAGAAACTGTGCTGTACCCTGTCAGTATACCCAGGCTGCAGACAGCAGTTGTTTGAAGCAATTTTAACCAACTTCCTCATGTTTTTGCATCACTGTATCACTTACGACACATTTAGCCGAATCTTGGATCAATTGAAGTGTAAGGGCTTTATTCCAGAAAAAATATTACTCTTCTCCTGCTGTGAGCGATTCCTGAGAACAAAGCAATTGGAAAGACTTCAACCTCAAGCATGGAGAGATTAGTCAGGGATTGGTGCCATAGCCTGGACAAGTGTTTAGTCATCCTGACACAGTGCCTTGACCAATAAGTTCCAGGCTTGTTTGCTGTTCTCACTGAGAAGGACAGATATATATGGGAATCTAAAGTTCTGTGGTAGACATCTGAGTCAAGCACTTACCACACGGCTGTTACACCCACTGGTGTTTGGTTTACTCAAACTTAATAACTCTTCAGTATATTACATGGATGACGGAAATGCTGTAACTTCAGATGGGTTGGCAAAGCAGCATATTGCCATAAAGCTGTGGACTGTAATCCTTCCAGCGGGCATAGTGATCTCTTCCTCTGTCCCTTCATACTGTAGATTTGTGGGTCTCTGCCCACAGGAGTTATTCTGACAGAATATGTGATCGTCCCTGGCCAGGTCTTCATAATAATTTCCTTTCCCATCAGAAAGATTGACTAGTAAGGGATTTACTTTCTACTTCAACTAACCATTCTCGTTTCCCATTTTTCCTAAGCTTGAGAAAATCTCTCAGGGTTTTACAGAACTATTATGCTATTTACCAAACTATCAAGACTTTTTTTGCCTGAAAGCTTTGAAACATGAATGACATGAAATTGCATCCTCTTGGAAAATCAGTCTGACTTCATTTTGTTTGGACTTCCAGCAATGTGCAACTTTAACCCACCGCTTTCCTTGCACACCTGCTTTTATGGATGCTGTTGCAACCAGTGCAGATATGGCTTACAGGAAGCTTGGAAGGTCCTGAAGCTGTCTGTGATTCATGAACATTATTCTGTACAGGTAACAAATACAGTAGTCTCCTTTAGCAATTTCAGCTAAGAAATGGCAGGAACAAGTCACTCTGAGTGTTCCTAATAGGAATATCTTAAGGGAAAAAGAACGTCTATTTTGGTTACTAGTCTTCATAGTGTATATGTACATGTATTCATGTGAGTACGTAATTGTCTATCTTTCTAATATAACATATATATCCTATAGTATATCACCACAGACATTTTTATTATTATTATATTAGGCTAACACAGAGTAGAAGACAGTTTCTGGCAGAAACTACAACCTAAAAAAGGCAAGAAAGATAAATAAGAAAGAAGCATGGTTACTTCTATTGAAATAAAGCATGGAAAGATTGCTCACTTTTTTCCAGGCCATCTACAAGAACTGCCTGACTCAGGTGCTTCAGTGATTACAGCACTTAAGCTCAAAAAAGGAATTTATTTCCAGGGAGCCAGCTCCCTGCTTGTTATACTGCCAGTGGAGACAGGTAGTAGGGGATATGAGCAAGAGGTAACGTCACTTGCCAAAACAAGAATAAAGAAATGAACGTGGATTACTGTGTCTTTACCAAAAACCTGACTTCATGCCTTCAAGGTTCTATTTCTGTGGCTGCTGAGTCTGTGAGTTTGGCAGAAAAAGGAAAACAAAAGACAAGTCAAGTGATCCAGTTCTGGCATGCTGTCAGGGAAGCGTCATGAGCATGGGCTGGGAGATCTTTCATACAGACATCAGCATATAAATAATTTCCAGCCGAGATCCTCCAGAGCCTGCCAGACTGGTTATAGCAAAAGAGGAGCAGATCAGAACGCAGAATACAGAGAGCTCTGATCCGCCACTCACCAGCAGCCTCATTAGCAATGTCTCATGAAGGGCCGTGAAGATGATGAAGGGACTGAAACATCTCTCATACCAGGAAAGGCTGAGTCAGCTGGGACTGCTCAGACCACAGCAGAGAAGGCTCAAGGAGGATCTTATCCATATGCACAAATATCTGACAGTGGAGTAAGGAAGTCAAGACCAGGCTGTCCTCAGTAGTGTTCAGTGACAGGACAAGAGGCGACGGGCACAAACCAAAATAAAGGAAACTCTTGTGGATAATAAGCTCTTTTACTATGAAGACAGTTGATCACTGGCTGTCCAGAGAGGTTGTGGCATCTCCATCTTTGGAGATATTCAAACCTGACTTGACACAGCCCTGAGAAACCTGCTGTAGCTGACACTGCTCTCAGCAGAGGTCTCTGCCAAACTCAGGTATTATGCTGTGGTCCCATGAAATGGAACCAGACTCTAGGTTGGCTACTACACCTCCACAAAGCGGAGAGTCTCCCTTTCCATGGTGGTCAGTGGAAGATGATTGTTTAGGGGGTACCTGCCAAGGGGTCTGCCAACTCCTCTACCTCCCACAGGGCAGAAGCCCAGCCTGCTCTCTAGGTTGCCTGTGCAATGTAGAAGCCACAACATCCTTTGTCTACATTATTACACCCATAAGTTATACAAACAGGTCCATAAAGCAGCTGCCCAAGTGACTGAGATGAAGGTTTCCCCCATAGTAGTGTTGGCTAAGGGCAATGAAGAAGAAAAAAGGCCCTCCTACTCCACTTGCAGTGCTTTTAAGCACAAGAGCAGCCCAAAGCAGGCATTAAGAAGCGCAGTAGCAATGTCACAGCTTCACTCCTGCTTACAGCATTGCCACTGTTGCCTTTCATTAGCTCCTCTGAAACACAAACAATTTAAATAAGGCATAGAGAAGAAGGGTCAGTGCCCTCTGTCAGCTAATTAATGGTACTCTGAATGCGGTGGGGACTATCAAAAGGCAGCAGGGACACGGAAGGAAGGAAGGAAGTGCCCTTCTAGAGATGTTACAAATGGCCTTACACGCAAACAAATGCCTGTGCTCTGGACTGGCAAAAAGCAGTTTGTTAGAAACAACTGTATATCAATGGGGGCATGCTGCAGAATGTGTCTTGCTTAGGTTTCCTAACATGCTGCTTTGATGCAACTTGCTGTTTTTCCTGCTTTGCGATTTTCCATTCTGCATCTTGTTCAGTGAGGGGGGATTAGTGAGAAGTGCCTGTAGCCAGCTAAACTGCCTTTCTGGCAGAGTCTCATGAGGAAACCGTGGGGATCAGTAAACAGAGCTCAAAGTGCGGGTGGCCATGAGCCGCTCTTTCTCCCTCTGCATCTGTAAAGGAAGTAAGAAGTGCAGCAGTCAGCCCTGGCAGACAGGAGATATTTCACAGGAAATAACAGATGGCTTCAGGCTCATAACTGTCTTGCAGAAAACGGTGCCCAGGTATCTTGAAAAATGGATGGTTCAGGCTGATTTGTCTCTTTCGTACACCGAGGTATAACACATGCATAAAAGCATAGAACACAGACTGAAAAAGCTTATGTCTTGTTTGTTAGCGTAATTATATATGCTGTTTATTTTGGAGGATAGTGGATGATAGAAAGTTTAGGGTCTCTGAGGCAACAGGTGTAAGATTTCTTTTTGGAGGTGGGCAGTTGCCAGCATAATCCAGAGCCAAGGAATCCCTCTCTGTATGTTCATTTGGAAGGACATAAAGCAGCACAGTCCATACAAGGACTGCAGTGTGAGGGTGCTGTCTTTCACTACCACAGAAGACGGCTGCTCAGCATTCTCATGTTCCACATCACCTTTTGCACCCACTGACTCCTCTGCAGCTGCAGACCAGGGCACAGGCACATCTTCTGCTGTGCCCCACCAGGGGAGCTCTCAAGGAGGGATGACATGGAAGCAAAACCATTTCTGGTGGCATCCGGGAAGAGCTGCCAATCGGCAGAATAGGCAGGAAGAAGGTGTTATCACAGCGTGTCTGCTCTGTATGACTGAAAGCTTCCCAGGATGCTGGCAGCACCTGTAGGCTGAGGAAGAGGAGCTCTGTGTCTCCAAGGAGGGAGAGCCTACAGTCTCGTGGCTGAGGGAGGCCCAAACGTGACTCCAGAGACAACCATGTTGCTAAGGAGGGCTTTCTATTTTGGGTAATGTGCGTCAGAACAACACCCGTTTGCGTGGTGAGCAACAGGAGCTGAGCATGTGAATCGCCACCAGTGACCGTGGTGTGGGGCCAATCCCAAGGGGCTGAAGTCTGTCCTTGCTGAGTTATCACACGTTTTGGGATAGTCAGGAGCAGGTGCATGTTACTGGGAACACTGGGATGGTCATTTCCCCACCCATGACCTTGATGCCTGTCTGGTGACCTGTCATTACAGTATCCCAGTGACAGATGTGATGACACACCCCACCTCATCATGGTGGTCCATCCCTGCCAGTCCCCTAGCCCTGCCATTCTTGCACCTCAGAAGTTATTACAGGACAGAGGGCAGAAAGCCTAAATGCCTCATGCCATGCGATAAGGACAGTCAGGACATCAGCTTAGCTAAGGCATGTTGTTCAAACCCACAGCAGACCCAGTAGCCGAGAGCCTCACCTGGGAAAAGGGCAGCTGGGAAGGGCAGCATGTGAGATATACACCTTATCTCTTCATTGCCTGTCTTCCTCAGGGCTATGCACACTGATCCTGGTTTGAAAACCCTGCTTTTACGCACGGCAGGTTGCAGACGTGCAGCAGCATGAAGAAAACCAGGTCCTCATCATTCTATGATGATGCCTCATAGCAGATGACTTTCAGTCACTGGTTACCCAGAGATATTGTGGCTGCTCCATCCCTGGAAGTGTTCAAGGCCAGGTTGGATGTGCCCTGAGCAAGTTACTCTAGTGGGATGTGTCTCTGATGTAGGCCCTCTTACAAAGCCTAATCTCCAGGTCTTCAGAGCATTCTCAGTTCTTCTGCCAAGGCCACCTCTTATGCATAATTTTTAAATTATGTGGATTCCTTAGTTAATAATTACTGAATCTCTCTTTGCATTTGGACTAAGATCAATCACAGTAGTGCTGAATTAAAGAAATTATAATCCCAGATTCTGCTGTCATTACTGAAATCATGAATGTTGTTGTTTCTCATTGTGACTCTATTTAACCCCTTTACTGTAGTATCGCTTATTTGCTTAGCTGTTCAGCCTACAGAAGTCAATTCTAAAACCAAACAGGCAGAACTTCTCAAGGACATTCTTGGCAAACTTCTTTTTTCCCCAAACATCCTAATAAAAGTTTGCATTTAAGTTATTTTGACTTTAAAAATGCTTTTTATTTTAAAAAGCATAAGCTAAGGCCTGGCATGACCTAACCTCTTTAACTGTGAAGAATTTAGAAATAACTAGAAAGATAGGCTTACTCTTCCTTCAGATCTGAATATCTAAATAGAAAGGGTGTGAAAGAAGGCAGGCAGACTCAGCAAATGGCCTCTACAGTGTGCCATGCAGCCACTCATTAATTGGTGCAGTGCTTATTTAGCTCCTAAATGTATTGTGATGAACTAGAGGATAGTGTATTTAAAGCACTAAAAACATTTGGTGGTCTTTTGGGATAGGAAAGGGTAAATGGAGATTTCAATCTTAAAAAATTATTAAATTATGACAGAGGTACTGTCTTTATGTACATCAGTGGTAACTGTACTATTGGAGTCAAGGTGCATTTCTTCCCATCTTATCCCACACAGTACATATTTTCACCTCTGAAACCCCACTTTTTTTCTTTTTTTCCAGTAGTGCAAACAGCCAGAGCTTCAAAAACATGCAACAAAATCATGGTGGAATGGAGATTCAAGTAGGCATAGGGTTAAACTTATAAAAAACAGGTCAGGCAGATTTTGTAGACAACTTAGTGGAGAAGTGTAGGTTCTATGCTGTGTAGCTCATGTCTTTTCAGCTTAAAGATGGAAACAGCTGAAGGCTATCAAACAAGGCTGTCCAGATGGTCTCTCACATGGTTTCTGCAGCATCTGTAGTTAATCCATTAGTGTTATTTAATAAAGCCATACACAGAAATGTGATTCTGTCTCAATTGCTCCTACACAGCTATTGTCATAAATAATTCCTGGAAGTAGCTGACTGAATACTGAAATCATATCATCCATTTGTTTCTGGAAAAAAAAAGAGCATGAGGAAAATGAATACTTTTGTATTGAGAAAACTTCTTAACAGTGAAGTCAGAAACAGGTTTAATAAGCAAGTACTGCAGAACTAGTTTCAGGAATTCCATGTAGGCCTTTCCTTCAGAATTTTTCCTTTCCCATCATACAAGGACACTTGAAATCTTTATTCAAAAAAATGATGCAGTAACAAGAAGGATTTCGTTTACCCAGGAACATAGTAAAGCATTACAGTGCTGCTATTCTGCTGACCAGCAGACCCTGGCTGTTTTCATGTTTTAATAGCTATGTTTTTAATGTATGAGATAAATCTAATATATTGCATTGCACATTTGAAATTCACTGTATATATTTTAATGTTTATTTGACACACACATGAAACAACCAGTTGGCATCCCAGTTGCATCTGTCTACTGTTATTGCATGTTTACAACTATTCCAGCTTGAAGGTATCTTTTTAAGTAGGTGTAGATACAATGTCCGCAAACCCAGCTTGATTCCACTGAGCTGTAGTTTTTTCACTTCTCTAGTCTTGCATGATTCTCCATGGTTGTCAGTTTCACATACAGTTATGTTTAACTAACTTAGCTGAGGCTTGCATTGGCTAGAATAAGCAAGATACCTTCTGCTGCCCGTTTAAATAAGGGCCACTAAAATCTTGATTTGTTGCTCTTTAAAGTATGTACTGCTTACAAGCTATCTTGCTACGCCCTTGATTTATCCCACTACTTCTCCAACACTAGCCACATCTAAAATTGCAGAAGTGTGAAGAGAAGCTTAATATTATGCAAAATATGAGCAGATGCCTCCATTTGAAAAATGTTAAATGCCTCAGAGCATGGGCTTGAGATGTTCTGACTGTCCAGTGTGAACAGTTCTTCTCTCAGATAATTATATTCTTCTTATGAAACAGTTATGTTTAAATAGCGTGCTGGAGGATGGAATACATACAGTGCATAACCATTGGATCAAAATTTACGTTTTTAAAAACTATTGGCATGACATGCTTTAGATCGGTTTTCCTCATGAACGTTCTAAAGAAAAAGATAAGCACATTAACCTGTTTGCTGCATTCTTATTGAAATAATCCCTCAAAAGTTAGAAATCCTTCTACTACTATATTTACCAGAACTTCTTTTCTTTTGGCATTTTAAAATAGGAATAATTATAGTTATAAATTGTGATTATATAAAATCATATCAGTTGGGTTTCAACTCTTTTGAGATGTGTTTGTATTTTTTAAATAAAATGCTTTTAAAGTGGAGATGACCTTTTTGTATCTGCCAAAGTTTACTTTTTTTAAAGACCACATTTGTCATATTGGTAGTGTTGTGTCATGCATAGAGAAACCAATGTTAAGTAGGTAACTATTTTTCATTTAGATGCAGGAATAGCACATGCAGTGGGAAAACCCAAGATATATAGCCAGAGGAGTCAGCAGGAAACGTCATCTTTGAATTTAAAACTGACACATCAAACCAATTTATAGACATTAATTCTTGACACTGAATTTTTGTCATGTTAGATTTTCCATATGTAGCCAAAGCTTAATAATTAGTAAAGCTTCCGTGTCTTTTGTAATGTTATCAAAAGTGCCTTTGTTTATTTTTTTTTCCTTTGTTTTTAGTTTCAATTAATCAAACTGGCGTACCCTGTGAAAATATGAAATGTATGCGTTGTATCTGTAAACAATAGTCTGGCCTACATGAGTGAAAACTAGGAATTGTTTTCTGAAGGTACTATTGTACACAATAAATTTTGTTTGGTTGGGTTTTTTTTAACAATATCTATAAGTAACTTTACATCTGAAATTCACCTAAAGTTAGGAAAAGGTTGTGCACAGAAATTACGCTACATTCCTTAAACATTCTGATTTTTTTTAAATAAAAACGAGAGCCAAGAACAGCATAGTTTTTTAGTATCAGCCATCCAGTGTGCATAAACTTCTCTCTACTGTCTATTCAGAGTTGGCTGGTTAGGTTTCTGTTGCCATTTTCCATTATGTTATATTATTTTTATCATAGATTTTACAATTAAATAAATGTAATGAATTTATTTCCATAAAAGCTTATAAAATCATTGTGGAGTTCAGTCTATTTTTTTTTTTTATAGCTACCTTTCAGAATTATTGACTACAAAACATCTTACATACTGAATAAATTCTGTTATTCAGTTTGATCCAAATTTATAAGAGATGTAATTAACAAACCTGAATGTTAATTCATACATTTGAGTTGACCACTTCATTTTAATTAATTAGCATTGATGTTGTATTTTTGTTCACTAATTAAACTGGAAGTGGCTAATACTGACTTAGCTCTTCAAGTTCTTTCATTGTATTTCACAATTCTTGAAACCACAGAATCAGCAAAGCATATAGTGTGCATGTAATTCTGCAACAGGTAAACAAGTCATGGGTGGAGCTAAACATCTTAAGATAAGTTTGTACTTTCGTGTATACACAACCTGTCCCAGTAGGCAAAATCTTCTTGATACTGCAGTAACTGATAATATGGACTTACCTGGAATCAATACTGTCTAGCTTTTAAATATCTACAGAATATTTTATGAAACTTTAGAGTAGAAATACTTTTTCAGTCTTTGAGTATAATGATACTCAAGTATAATGATACAGCCATAGTTTCCATGCTGAATTAAATACATCTTTAATGGGGATTGATAGGAGAGAAGTGTATAGGTAAAATCTTTTGTAGGCTAAATATTTCTAAAATTAAAATGGAAAATGCATAATATTTTGAAACATTGACCTATTTCCTTTTTCAAATATTGGCAGATTTGCTGGTATCTCAAACATACTTGGCAAATTTACCGTATGGGTGCCCTGCTAATGTTAGCATTTTTGTACATTATTCCTGACTGTAGAAATCAGCATAATTGCCTTGATCTTTCTTTATTTTCAGCACTCTCCATTAGGACACAGGTGGTAGGGTGTATTTTAGTTTTATTTTCTCCTCCCCTCACTGCATTTATGTTTGAAGGCTTTGAATAACTAAACTGCAGCTTTCAACAATGTCCATATTGTGAGAAAATGAAATGTTACCTACTCTTTGTTATTTTAGCAGACTGATGTGAGCCATGCTCACTCCTGCTCATTGACAAAAATATTAATATACATTACATATGATAAAAGTATTAAATATGCATTGCTTTTTTTCAAACCCATGTTTTATTCTATTGCTGTACTGAGTTAAATTCTTTTTATCCGTATCTTTGCTGCTAAGAAGAAGCTTATGCTAGATTTAGCTTAGGGCGCAAAGGTTGTAGTGGTACTGAAAAAATGTTCATGGAATTGTAAGGAAATTGGAGAAACATGAGGATCACATTTACTGTTTAGCAGAGGTGCTAAGTCTGATTTTGCAGCTTTGAAAATCAGAGATAGTGTCAAGGTCACTCAACCAAGACAGTACTTACAAATTAGTCCAAGACTTTCACACTCAAGCAGCAAATCAGAACAGACACTCAGACAGATTTAAGGTATTCTCTGCAACTGAATCTTTGAATACCAGATACACTTGAATCCTAAAAATCCTGACCAGTCTTCATAATTCTGAAAGGCAAACAGAAATGTTTTAATCTTCTGAACAGATTTTCTTCATGCTGATGTTGTGACTTCATTCAACACAGCTTCCAAAGGATGCCTTTGGTCAGCATTTTGGAGGTATTCTTTAGATGTTAACTGTATGGTTTGAAACATTTACTTTATTAAGGAAAAGTCTGTTTAAAACTTAATGGCATTTTCTTCTGGAGTTTCATACTAATTTTAGGTGAATGGATATTCATATTTACAGAAATTAATTAAAAAACTAATCCTGCTATCTTTGTGTAGGTCTCCACTGGGCTGTTCTCTAGGTTTCCAGTCTTACTTCAGTTATCTGTGTTTTGTGCATTTTGCTAACGGTTAATTTTGTAAAGTGTGAATTTTATTCTGCAAAACAGTAAACAATGATCACCATGCTTATTCATGTAGGCCAATGATCAGCTTTCCAAAAATTTTACTTTAGTTCAGTCCTTTTTTTTTTTTTTTGTCTCTATCACTGGCAAGAGGTGGAGCCATTCAGTTTTGCTTTTTTTTAAAAAAAAAACAAACCAACAACAAAACCCCCCAAAAAAAAAACAAAAAAAAACACAACCAAAAAAAAAACCCACAAAAAAACCAAACCAAACAAACTTGTGTAAGATTGCAGGCTTAATGAGTTATTTACCTCTCTGCTAAGAGGACTTTAATTCACCCTTAATACCATGCTGAATATGATGAATTGTATGATACAGCCTTCCTATTCAGAGTTTAACTGTCTTTTATCCAAGAGACTATAGACACATAGATTTCTGTTTAATTAAATATTTTCCCCATCAGTTGGAAAGTACAGTAAGGAATTTATTTCAGAAAAAGGACAGCAGCTGTCTCCTCTTTAGCTTTGTTAAGTAATTGTCAGTTTAAATTTCCAGATTGAATATTTACAGGTATACTGTGCTTCATAAATTATTTAGTTTTTGTCTTTCTGCAACTCCAGCATTATTCCTTGAGATTCTTGAAAACATTTCTTTCATTTTGAATTTAACATTAAATCTACTAATGGAATACAAAACCAGGGTAGAAAATAATTGCAAGTTTAAAAAACAAGCAACAATGTCCAATAACTGCAGAACAGACATTGTAGCTACTGGCTGATCTTTAAGAAACCGCACAGTTTCTATTGCTTTGAGGTCACTGGCAGCAGTGAGTGTCAGTAGAGTAAACCATTAGCACTTCTTTTGTTCCTGCTATTGTCATTACCATTAGTGCAGTCTTAATCTAAACATGGATTGCAGAACAGTATCTCATGTTTTCTCAGTCAGGAAATAAGGAAGTTACTAGTTGCAACGTATCTAAGATAGGCCTCATGATTCTGTCGTAGCTTACTGTCTACAAATAGTCTTGATAGTAAGCAACCAAAAATATACATTTGAAGTACAAATTCCTAAGGTTACAAATTTCCTGCCCCCTCCCCTTTTTTTCTTTAAAAAAAAAAAAAAAACAAACAAACCCAAACAAACAAAGCAAAACAAAACAAAAAAACAACAAACCAACACTTAGTCTTGAGGGTAATGTTTTGAAGATCCCTTTACCTGTGCTGGGCCAACTCTAATGAATTCATCTGGGAATTAAATTTTACTTGCTTTTCTTGCTATTTAAGATGGTCTTATACAGTTCAAATTGCAGATTTAGGTACAGCCAAATCAAAACATTATCAGATTTTATGGAAGCTAATTCAGAGGGTTTTAATGATAATCTTGTCAGGCAGATTATCACATGTATCTGAACATGATTTGAAAAGTTCATCCTTGTTCTTAAGGTTACATAAAAAAACCCAAACCACCAACAAAAACAACAAAAAAAAAGTAAGTTGTCTCTCACATTTTTAAAGGCTTCTACTTTGCCTTCATCTTAAATACTAGTAGTTGAGATTGGTTCCATACAAGCATTGAAATCTCTTCTGTAATGAGTTTACATTGTGGAAAGTAATCTTTTATGTATCAGTTAAAATCTGTCTTTTCTCATCAGCCTGAGAGCTTTGGCAGTTAGCTTATCTGCCATGCACCATTTCAGTTCTTCGTAAACAGCTGTATCTGTAGATAGCAGTTGGGAATTATTTATATTTTTTTCAGAAAGTCTAATAAAAGTTGATGTTTTGTTACTATCATTAATAAGCCTTAAAATGAAAAATATCTTTGATAGAATAAAAACCAACAGCCTCCATTTATCAGGAAAAAAATCCCCCAAACCTGTGTAATCTCTGAAAATTCAAATCAACTTTGAGAATCTCCCTCAGTGTTATGGAATGGAGGGCAATGGGGTTTTAGTACTGTTCTAAAATCTCTTATATGGGACAGAAGCAAGTAATACTATAATAATGGGATTTTTTTATTATTACTGTTGTCATGGAAGCCAAAAGTATTAGGTGATGTATTAGGATTTAAAAGTAACAGTTTTCTGTGTTTTCTACTTTGTGAGTATCTGAAAATCCTACCTATTTCTTATGAGGACAAAGGATTCCTTGTATTTTTAGGGCTTAAGTCTTATCTTGCTTCTTAGCACTGTACAAGGTGAGGTACCTTTTAGAATTTGTCTCTCAATGTAAAGAAACACATCAGCAGTTTATGTACAGTAATATAATCTTTCTGGGAATGTGGCAGGCATTTAAGCTTTCTTCTTACAAAGTTACTTTACTACCAGTTTGATATAAAGAGCGAGTAGAGTCAGCACAAATACTGTCAGAACTGTTATTTGGTCAAAGCTTTGAAAAAGCAAAATATTAATAAACAGGAATGGCTATATATAAGTGCACATGTATTTGAAAATTGGAAGTAACATTTGCCTGAATGCAGCAGCACGTGAACAGGGGTGGATTGGTGATTATTTCATAGTTTTAAAAGTTCTGTGGTGAAACCAGATTCTTCCTGCTTTTTTGGAGCTTGTTACCAAGTAGCTATGTCCCTACCCAAAGAGGATGTTATTGTTCCTTAAAATTCATTATCAAATTCTAGCTCCGGATTGTCTTCACCTCCTCCTCCTCTGGTGGTGCAGGAGGATGGTGAGTGGGGGTTATGGTCATTTCATCACACATTGTCTCTTCTGCTCCTTCTCCTCAGGAGAGGACTCCTCACACTCTTCGCCTGCTACCTTGTGGGGTCCCTCCTACAGGAGACAGTCTTTCATGAGCTTCAACATGAGTCCTTCACATGGGTTGCAGTTCATGAGCTGCTGCAGCCTGGGTCCTTTCCATGGGGTGCATCTTTCAGGAACAGGCTGCTCCAGTGTGGGTCCCTCACAGGGTCACAAATCCTGCAGCAGACCTGCTCCAGTGTGGGCTCTTCTCTCCATATGGCCAAAGATCCTGCGAGGAGCCTGCTCTAGTGCGGGCTTCCCACAGGATCACAGCCTCCTTCGGCCATCCTGCTGGGCTGCAGGTGGCTATCTGCTCCACCATGGACCTCCATGGGCTGCAGGGGGCCAGCCTGCCTCACCATGATCTGCACCATGGCCTGCAGGGCAACCTCTGCTCCAATGCCTGGAGCACCTCCTCCTCCTACTTCTTCACTGATCTTGGTGTCTGCGGAATTGATGCTGTCACATATTCTCACTCCTCTCTCCAGTAGTTTTGCCTCGTCTTAAAGGTGTTATTGCAGAGGTGCTACCACCTGTTGCTGATGGGCATAGGTTTGGCTTCGGCCGGTGGTGGGTCTGTCTTGGAGTCAGCTGCATTAGCTCTTTCAGACATGGGGGAAGCTTCTGGCAGTTTCTCAGAGAAGCCACCCCTTTAACCTCTCTTCCCCAGGCTTTGCTCCCCCTCCCCTCTCCACCCAAAACAAAACCCCAAACCAACAACAAAAAAAAACCTTGCAGCGCAGACACAATACATTCTGTGTAGCTGGAAAATTCATGCTGGAAACTTTTCCAATACTTTTGTATAACTGTATCTTGTTAAAGAGCTGGAATGGTTTTCAGAGCTCTTCAAAATATTTCAGATTCTTAATTGAGAACATGTTAATAATACAATGTGTGTTAATGTTATAATGCTTCCAATTTTAAGCTCTCTTTTGACTTTTAGTCCAATTTGGTTTTATTCTTATTTATTCTTTTTAATCCTGTCCTGGATGGTCATTGTAAAAAAAAAATTATTAAAATTCAGAATAGTTAATAATAATATTCTAAGCTGATTTTGGAGAAGATACCTTGTTTAAAAAAAAAAAAAAACCCACAAAAAAAAACCAACAAACAAACAAACAAATCCTGGATATTTCTTCTGGTTTTACTTTTTTCTCTCAAAACCAGTATTTGGCTAATGGAATAGTAAACATATGTTGACTTAATTCTCTTAAAAGTCTTCTGTATTTTCTTAGAGTTGGAGATTAGTTTTTAGAAGGTTTAGGTTTGCTTGAAAGATATTTTGCCCCCAGAAATGAAAACAGACAAATTTCCAAGGCATTAGTGAACTTCCTTACAAGCAAGTGCTTAAATTTAAATTCATTCACACCTAACTACTAGAAATTCAAATATCCATTAGTCTTAACAGGTGGTAAAGAAAATAGATTAGCATTAAAAAAGAAAAAATTATGAAGGTAAAGGCATAGGGCAGCAGAGCAGAAGTAATTTCTGCTCTCATACTTCAAGAGCCTGCAAAAAGGAATTTTGAGAGGCAGACTGATATTCCAGGCTTTGCAACAATGTTTGTTTTGCTCTTTGTTGTGATTAATTACTTAAATCTTTTCCTGTTTACCAGTGGGTTCTGACAGCTGTTTATGTACTTTTTATTTGTCAGATAGAATGAGGAAACAGTTTTTGGCATGTGTACTGTTTGCAAGGTACTTGCTTTATTTGTTATGTGAGATATTTGTGTTGCCTATTTGTTTACCGGAACATTTTTAAAAGGAAAATAATTAACAACAAAAGGAAAAATCACAGCTGGCACTGGCGTTTGTTCCTTCAGTGTGTACTCCTTCTTGCAAAAAGGCATGGTTATTCTTGTGAGCATCAGTTACTAGTGGACACTGAATACAACAAAATGGTGTCAAAATATGAATGAGAATACAAGAAGATGGTGATAGCAAAATACTTACTGGACTAAATTCTATCACAGAAGTGAAGCTTGGGGAGACAGAGGGTGGTAGTGTGACTTGATTTGGAAAAGTCAAATGGTGGTGTGTTTTTTGGTTTTTTGTTTTTTTTTTTTTTTTTGGCTTTTTGTTTGTTTTTTTTTTTTCCCTTCTTCTTTATGAGGATGTTCTTT
>JBCJKH010046368.1:0-22672 GCA_039877255.1 Loriculus beryllinus | reverse complement strand
TTTAAGGTCTCTTCCAACCTAAACCATTCTGTGATTCTATAATTCACTCTCCTGGTCTGTGTTCTACCGGACGCTTACTCAGACCATGTTACCTTCTCCTTGGACTCTTCCTGTGGACATAGCTGGAGTCATTTGCAGATGCACACAACAGAGAAGAGCACAAGCCAGTCCTGCATGCACCAGCACTCTTAACCCTTGCCAGATCTCTCTGACCTCATTGTAGGACTGGCCCACCACCACCTGTCCGCCTATTCTCAAACAGTGTTTTCCTTTGGATTGATGTAGCAGTCATCACATACATGTCTGCATTTTGGTTCTATTGATTTTTTAAAAATTCATTTGATTCACTGATTTTATTAAATGTTTTGAGAACCCACCATTTCATGGCTCCCTTGATTTTCAGCCTGTTTGATTTAGTCCTTTCACACACTTCTGTATCTTACCTTATGGCTTTCAGGAGTAGTATCCCACTGTAGTCTATTTTCCTATGTATTTAGCTCTACTACCCCACTCAAAAGATTTTTAACTCTAACCACCTACTCCCAATTTCTTCTTTATTCTCCTATCTCTTCTGCAGATTTCCAGAAAGAAATTATCCTTAGACCCATGTTAAACGGGAAGGATTCAATAGGGCTTTGTAAGGTGCTGCCCTGAATCATGTCCGTTCAGTACTTTCTTTAACAAAATAGATGAGTCTAGAAAGGTCATACACTAAATTTTGAGATCAAAGTGATGGAACATATTATTAAAGAGTTACTTCTTTCTTTAAAATTCAAAGTTACGTTAACAAATTGAGGAAATGATCTGAGAAGTCTGAATGGTATTCAGCAGGTACAAAAGGTATTGTACTCAGGAAGAATAATCAAATATATGATATAGTTGGTATAGCTGGAGAGTAAAGTATGAATGTAACGGTGGATTACAAACTGATCATGGGTCAGAAACATCATGTTGTTATGAAAAAGCACAGCATAATACTGAAATCACTTGAGAAGAATATAGCTTCCATGAAATAATCCTACTGAAGCTCACTGGTAAGGCATCAACTGGCACACTTCAGCATTATATTTTAAGAAATCCTAGAGAAGAACGCAGAGAAACAGGCTGAATCATCTTCAAACACTTCTGTAAAGAAGATACGATCAGTCTGTTCTCATCCATCTGTGAAAGAATGGGGAGGTTCAACACTAGCTCTGAGAAACATGTTAATGAAAGGAGGGTGAACAAGTGGAAGGTCTGGAAAAGTCCTGGAGCATCTGCTGCTGGAGATCTTTAAAAATGGATCAAGCATGCATCTGGGAAGAATAACCCTGACATGGGGGGTCCTACTGTGGGCAGATGAATAACCTCCTTCATTTCTTGAGTTCCCTTCCAGCTCTAAAGTCAGCTTCCTGCCCAGACATGAACCTGCATTCTCTGCTGTTACCTATATCCTGCATGTCTCTCACGGTCTGACCTCAGCCCAGACTCACCCACCCCTTTGCAGCAGCATGCGTGCCAGCTTCTAGCAGATTGCTGAAGTCCACCTTCAGTGTTCTGCCTCTTTCTCTTGTCAAACTTCTTGCCTTTTCCCCTTTCTTTCCCCTTGCCTTTTCCCTCTTCCCACTTGCTGCAGTCCTCCATCCTGCCCCAGACCTGACACCCAGCCTTGCGACACTCTGCAGGCAGAGCATCCAGGGAATGGGGAATATTACCTCTCATGACAAAGCTGGCACCAAACAGGTGGGTCAGAAATCTCTACCCCATGTCTCTGAATCATTGCTCTAGACTGTTTACCTGTTCTCCCCTGCTTTGGTTACATTTGGTTAAGACTTGGTAGCACTTTTTCCCAGTTCCCTAGGTCATTTCTTTCCTTGATTTTGAAAAGGCCTTTGCTTCTGAAGCCCGTGAGCTTGATGACCAGGCCAGATGGTCTGAGTGTTTTAACCCAATCTCTACTCTATTTATCTCATCTTTCAGGATTTTCTCTGTGATTTTTTTTTTACACTTCCCACACGTGCCTTCAACCCAGCCCAAACCTCAAAAACTTCAATTCTCAGAAGTGTTTTTGAACACACAATATGGAAGGATGGGGATTAAAATTAAGCCAAATGAGCAAACATGTCCATAAAAGGAGAGCACAGTGGGCCAAGACCATGTGTAGTCTTGCAAATCCACCCTGGGATTTCAATTCCAGTAACAAACTCATCTGAGATTCGCTCTCACAGTTTACACTCTCCCCTGAAAACAAGCCAATGGAGAGCATGATGCAGCAGTTACCATAGCAGCCAGCAGCAGAAGAATCCATTAAGTGATCACAGTCCCATCTCAAAGTGAATTACCAGGCTGCAGGTGAACTTTTGCACCTCGAAAGATGTCTCTTGGGGAAAACATGTTGTTGTGCGTGGTGGAACAGGAGAATGCCCATCGGTTCCACCGACTTGCTGCTACATTGTTATCCTTAATTATGTCTGTGCTGGTTTTAAAAGTACTGCACACGCTTTTCCTTTTTCCTGTCAGGTGGTTTTTGTGCTGTTTTTATTTTTCCTGAAGGGCAAGACAGAGTGCCCCAGTCAATAGCAAATAATGAAATGTGCTTCAGGCCTCCCTGCATTCTGCCGCAATTAGATTGTCAGCCATCCCAGGAGAGATGCTATTATGTATGTGGGTGTGGAAAATGTTCTATCACTGTTAATTGTTCCTATTATAGTAGCAGGTAGCACTCCAAACATATAAACACCTCTTTATGGTGGCTGTTTTTCACACATAGAATGTTGGAAGTCAACTTGTATTCATGCATAAGAAATATGTAAATAGAGCCAGAAAGTGGAAAGAGGATGGATCCTGGCAAGATCCTAGGAGCACAGCACACTATACTTTCACAAACACAGGTCCTTAGATAGCCAGAGGCATGTACTGCCAGTGACTGGGAGGAACTGGTCCTGCACACAAATTCCTGATCCAGACCTTGCATAATCCCTCCTATTTGTACCGTACTTCTGTCTTATTCATCACAGCAAGTGCTGACAGGCATGCAAGCACCTTTCTCAGAAGCAAAGTGCAGCTGCAGATATTGACATTTTGACCCACAAAGGATGACTTTGGGCTTGCAGCAGCAGAAGACCCAGGTTAAATTAACGGAGTGGTTATTTAACCCAACCTTGATGCCCTTACAGAAAGTCACTTGAAGCCTTTAAGTCCTCCACACTGTGACTATCATAATAGCCACATGAAGAGCTATTAAGTGCTTCCTGTGAAGTTAGGTACTGAGAAAACTGTAATGTCTGGGAAAAGCAAAACAAATAAATGAACAAACCCCAACCTTCCAGAGAACTCAAATCGAGCTTGACCTCTGAAAGGTATCATTTGCTTCCTGTTTGCTGCCAAAGTACAATGAGGTTTATATTTGTGCCCCACCTTTCAGTGTCTGGGTCTAAAAATATAACAATGAACTTGTGACACAAGGGCCCTGTCTCCTGCAGAAGCAGAATTTAGATCTAGCTGGAAAGCACAAATTGTCCTCTCTTTAAGGCAGAACAAATTCTGAGGGGGTGGATGGCTTTTTTTTTGTTTGTTCTTTTTTTTTGTGTGTCTTTCTATCTTTAGTTTGCCAGACTTGGGGGGATTTCATCAGGATTAGGCCAGACTTACACAGCTGTTTGTTTTACATGATCGTGACTAGAACCATTTTAAGGCACTTGTCGCTATGGTTACCTCCTCGATGCTGTTCTCCAAGACGTCTGAGCCAAGACAGGGCTGAGAGGGAACGGGAGGCTACCTGAGTGGGAACATACATCGCTGTCTAACTTGCAAGTCTTTTTATTTCCTTGAAAGTGTTGAGTCTCAGATCCATGGATAAGAAAAGTTTGTGAAGACTTACTTTTAGTCTATGGTCAAATGCCACCATTTGACTATCAACAACAACCTGGTGGTCTTGTGACAGCTCTTCCTTTCGTATAAGAAACAACAACAGTGTGGGCAATGTGGTGGTATAGGAACAAAATGACATTCTGGGAGACGATTTAATGCTCTAATTTTAATTCCATCTGAAAAATTAAACCTAATGCTGCTTCTTACTGAGCTTTCATTCCTTCTGTGAAGCCGACCACTCATGTCTAGTGGGAATTAGACCAGATATATACTCAGTTTCTCAGCAATAGACTGACTGATGTTTGCATGTCTATGGCTCACTTGCTTCGTCTTCTCTTTGCAGAGTTCAATGCTTTGTTCCCTTCCTGTTTTTTCTGGAAGCATTTCTGCTTCCCCTAAAGCAATTACATTCTTAGTGGTTATCAAATAGTCGTGTGTGGTCTTGCTGATTCAGTGGAGCCCCTCAGAAAACAGGGAAATAGGCTGGTTATTTTCTTATTACATTTGTATAAGAACCAGAGTCTCTTTCAACCTCATGGTTCATTTAGGAGATGCCTGAGCATGGGCCGTCCTTTTGCATGCACAGGAGTATCTGTACACCACCCCACTCTCCTAAGAGGAGGTCCTGGTTGGTTCCCCAGACCATTGTACAAGAGGCTGTGAGATACAGAGCATTTCCAGCTGCCAAAGGGTTACACCAATGGAAACCTAAGGGCCCCTATCTGTGAAAGGACAGAGTGACTTACCCACTCTGTCCCTTTCCATCCAGTAGATGGATAGAAATAACAGCATCAGAGCAGCAGTAGGGATTTTTCATGGTGCTTGCTTGCAGTATGGCTGGTGTTAGTCATTGCTTACCCCAGCAGGTGCAAAATGCTCCCATCAGGTTCGTACATCTTACTGAGATGAAAATTTAAGGCCTGAAAGAAAGATCTGCCAAAGCCAGCATTTGTGTGAGAGACAGAAATGTGAATATCAGAGGGAATTATTTTGATCAGCTTTATGTGTCAAAACTAGCTGATTCCCAGAGCCAATTTCTCAGAACAGTCTGGAGTCCTTTCTAGCCAGCATGGGTACTCCAGTACTACTAAGATTGTGATAGTCTGCCTTGCTTCAGAATGTCTCAGCAGCAGTGTGAAGGGCATAGTCTCAGTGACAGCTTGTACATGTCCAGCCACATCACAAAGCCTTTCTGAAGCATGGCTTAAATAAGGATCCTTTCTGTCCTGGAAGGCTCACAAAAATACACTAACTCCTAATAGGTCTAGACATCATTAGAGTTAGTTGTATCAATCTGCCAGGTACTTTGTGCTCCCCATTGGGAGCTAGGGGTCAGGAGCTCCTCTTGTGCTAGGGGTCAGGAGCCCATCAAAGAAAAGGTGGTAATGGCTTGGCCTCTCTCACCTCCTCCAAATTAGTGGTTATGTGTGGCAAAGGAGAGCTGTCCTGAGAAAGAGAAACACAGTCTATACCAAGGATAGCATGCAGCAGGAGCCCCTGTGCAGGACTATTGCACCATGATGCCCTAGGCCGTGGGGTGCTGCTTTCTCTGCTTGGGGCCATGAAAGCTGATGAGGACCAACCATCAGGGATTGATGTCAAAGGTGTTCTTTGGTGTGGTTAAACTGGGAACAGTCACAAGGGGCACTGTTGTAATACAGCTCTCAGATATTTGCATGCATGCAAAATCAGATTTACTTCTCTGCCCCGAACTGCTATGCACCCTGCATTAGTTTTCTTGTGGCTCTTTAAAGAACAGTGAACTCATGGTAATTACAAAACTGCTGTGTTGAACACGAGCTCATCAATTTTTCTCTTTTCTACTTCAGCCTTCCCATTCTGTTTCTCAGAAACGCCAAAGCTCTTTAAAACAGAAAAGCAGAACGTCTGTAAAATGCGGTATGTGACTAGAGTGCAAGAGCAACTGCATTTGCTAGTAAATAAAGTACCAATAAAAAGACAATCAGTAGGTATTGTGTATTTATATAAAGCGGTCTTGCAGCTTGTTTGGACAGCTGCTGCTATTAAAATTTTTGCAAAGGAGATTAAAAAAACGCTACCTTATAACTGCCATTTTCCCAAATACACAAATACCTTAATGCCAAACTGAAACCTTCTTGGAGATACTTTATAGTTATTTTCAAAATATTGTAAACTTTTGAGTAACATGATCTTTTTTTACCCTATATGTCTGCCTTGAAATGATACAGAAAATAAATATATTAGTAATATTAGTATATTACTAAAATATGTGCAAGTCTATGCTTGTATGTACATATATCCAAGAATGTTGTTTCAGGTTTTTTTTGCTATCTTCGAGATTACATTGAACAAAATACTTAAATCTCTGGGGGATTTTTTAGAATTTATAATAAAATTACAGAACTGCAGAGATAGATGAAGAATATTTGCTGCTGAACTGGGTTCAGGATGGACTTAATTACCTGTTACTGAATGGCACCATGTGGATTGGGGACATATTCATGGCTAAGAAAAATCTCTTCAAGATGTGCTCTGCTCGTGCAACATGAAATGTAGACTTAATTCCCTTAGAAACTTAGGGGCCTCTGCACTGGTGGTAGAGGGAAAGGGTGCAGGAAGACATGCCCTGAGGCTTTTTTCCATTGTGTCACTCAAGTGATTCCCTAAGGGAACAAAGTTTATTCTTACATTTTCCAAATGCTAATAAATAATGCTCTTTCTGTTTTCCCTGAGAGTCTTTGTTACCAGTTACAGTGCCAGAATATAGGGCAAGGGACCCGGAGTGGGAGGACTTGAGACTCCAGCTAGGGGCATTTGAAAGTATATTAACTGTTTGCATACTGAGAAAGAGATGTTATAGCATCCTGGGTTTGACTCCAGGTTACAATAGATGAGGCTGCCTCTCTTTGTATTGCAAGGATTTTTCTCCTGACTCCAACCTGAATATCTAGTTTTAGCAAACACTTTTTTTTTATTCCCAGGTATAACTATAGTCCAACAACTTTTTCCCACAGCACGATAATGTAGAATCCCCACAAGAAACCCATCCCCAAGCACAGTTTGAGATTTTTTTACCCCTCCAAAGACTCCTAGGGCAAGAAGGTTGCTTTATACCACCCAGTATCCAGTACTGACACACTATTCCCAGACAGGAACATGATTGACAGGAAGGTGTTTATTGATCATGTTAGAGCAGCTTTGGAAACCAGAAATGTATGACATGTTTGCTGTCAAAAGGTGTCACGTTGAAGCAGTCTGACCACAGGGCCAGGCACCCAATGGTCCATGCAGGGGCCCTCTCTGGGCTCTGGCACTCATCTTCTGCCTACACTTCGATCAAGTTATTTGCACAGTCTCACCCAGTTTCATCAGACGTGGAATTGCATTTACAGTGTGTGCTAACAGCTATCAGTCCTCTTCAGAGGGGCTCAGAAGTTTTGTTCAACCTCCTGTGTGGAAAACTCTATGAACAGGAGAATAAAGGGCTGGAACATGTTTTTGAAAGCATATAATCAAGGTGAATAATTCAGATTTGAATCTGAAGAGAAACTTCTTTTGACAATATTCTACTTACTCAATCTATAAATAGCCATTCAAGCTGCAAAATACCCTTCAAAAGATATACCCCTGATTTGGCCTGAGTGACAAACAAAATGTGGAATGAAGAGAATAAATAGAATAATGGAAGAGAATTCTCTTCAGAATGGAAGAGAATAAAATAAAATGTTCTCTCGATGGAGCTGACATTACTTTGGCCCCGGATGGTGTTTTCTGCTTTATGACCCACCAAGCTAGCTTACCATGTGGTCAAAATTACATTAAACATTTCTGCAGTCCTGGTGCATACAGTAGGATGTTCTTCTTCCAAGGGAAGTAGCTCATCCTTTAGAGCTGTTTGTATTGCTATCACCATGGCAACCAGAAAAGATGAAAGTCAGAACTCAAAAAACCCCCCCCAAAAATGTTAGCTGTGGTATGATGGGCAGTCAAATTGTAAAACCATGCACAGACTTTTAAAGGAAATGACTGTTCAGTATTAAACAAACCTAACAGAGTCCCTAGTGCCGTAGCCTAAAAATAGCACCCCCAGCGTCATTAACTGCTACGGCTTTCATAAACCTCTGTTAAAGCAAACATCAGGAATGGAGAATTCTCCCTCTGACAGGGGTGATGTTTTTCCATCCTGCTTCTCAGGGGATTGTGTCCCACAGCACAGACTGCTTCCAAGAAGGAGCATTTGTGGTCCCGGTTTTGACATGGGTTTTATGAAATATGGCTATGAGCAGCTCTGACACTTGTTCTTCCTGAGCTGGGCAATGAAAGTAAGACTTCAAATAAGCCCTAAAATTGGATCCCTGAATACACCACTTTGGATCCTACTCCAGTAGACTTGACTGAGACTCATTGTCTAAACCAGTTTGGAAGATCTTTGGTCAGGCAGGCTTCTGGTGTCATCCCACATGGAGAGTATCTTTGCCCTGCTGCCCAAATTGGGAGAACAGACTGGTAGAATTGTAGAAAGGTATTATAGGGATAAGGTATACAAGGGATAAGCATTTATTTTCCACAGAACAGGACAGAAGTCTGATTTTTAAAAGGTAGCTAGAAAAGCTTCAAATTTCTCACAGCAATATTCCATTAAGGCATGGCTTGGGCTTAGATTTGAACTATGAGTTTTTGTTTCAAATTATATGAACTGTCTCAAAAGGTTGCCTCTTCACTTGTTCCCAGGTTCTACCACCAATGAGTCTATCAGAAATGGTGATTTTAAGACAGTTCTCAAATCTAGTTGCAAACCCCAGGGTAGAGAAACCTTGCCTCTTTCGGCATCGTATTCGAGTTAAGAAGACTTGTTTAAATCGCTTTAAAATATTGCTTCATCTCTTAAAAGGAAGCCTTTGTACAACAGGCTCCTTTACTATGAAACAGAATAAATTCAGCAAGATCTTCCAGGTCCTCCTCTTTACTCATTTATTGTAAGCTAATAGAATTCTTTTTCCCATGGTGAATATAGGGATTAGATAGATAAAGCTCAACACGACTGAGTCAGATGAGGACTCGCTTGTTAAACATCAACGAGTACCCAGCCTTTTCAAGTGTCTGCTACTGGTATCTCTGAGGCAGGCTTCATGGTTTGCTTTTGTACTTTTTCTGCATGCTATATTAAGCAAGCACAGCTATGTGTGATTACTAGGGTAAGGATCCTTTGGAGAGTCAGCTTTTCTTTCTGACAAAGGCAGATGCTGGTTTCATAGTCTCACCATCTTTTGCAGTCTACTTGGTTTTTTGCCTTCACATGCTTCACATGCTTCTGTCCTCTCTGCTGATCGTTTGTTTTGAACTTCTGAAGTGCAGTTTATCTCCCATTCTCTGTTTGCAGATGACGTTGCGGGACATTTTTAAAATGAAAACAGAGTACAGACAGACCCATGTTTACTCTCCCAGAAAGGAGCTCGGGTAAATCTGACATTCATTGGGGAACTCTGTAGAGGCAAAGCAAAAGCTCAGCATTCCTGTGGCCACAGTTGCCTCCAAAGAATGAGTAGTTTCCAATCTGGGGCAGTTCCAATCAGGGCCTTGAGCAACCTGGTCTAGAGGAAGGTGTCCCTGCCTGTGTTAGGGGTTGGAACTGGATGGTCTTTAGGTCCTTTCCAACCCAAACCATTCTATGATTTCTATGTTTTCTATGATAGAAAGATCCTTGGATCCTAGAAAATCCTCGGGAGACTGTAATCCCCCGTTGCTCACTGACAATGTCATTCCTACCAGTTTGTCTGCTTCCCATGGATCTAGCTGTGGGTGTGGAGGAGAGGTGGCCCAAGTGGCTATGCAAAACATCATCGCTACAAAACCTACAGAGTGGAGAAGAGAAAACAGGGGGCCTTTCATGATCTTGGTTTACAAAGCTTGGAGAAGTCTCTGGCTGGATGAAGGGTGAATGAAAGATGTGTCTGGACAGACAAGTGAAGATGGTCACTTGCTCTTTGTACCCAGGCTAGCTAATACACATCTGCTCCAGGTTGGTGAACATTTACATGCATATTAATGTGATGGTAAGCTCACAAGGAGCACTAGTTCGTACACTCTGGATTAAGGAAAGAGGCAATACTCAACTATCTGCACCATTTTTGTGGACATTGGACAGTACCAGTTTTTAAGGAGCTTTTGTCCATAATCCTCACTCTTCACACAGAGTACTTTCAGGTACCTTTCATGAATGAGGAATACTCTCTTTTTTTCCCCCTCCCATCCTGAACACATCCACCACAGTGGGCAGGAAGAGCCACTCAGGCACCCACTCTCTGTCTCTAATGCCAATTTACACTATATGCAATACCCACCATGTAACTTGCTGGTCCTTGCATCTGATGCTGTGCCTAGCACACAGGACTTGTGAACCTGTTGCACCTTCTAGGTAGGGATGTGCTGGTTTTCAAATGCAAGGTGTTGACCAAGGGGCTGAATACACTCAAAATTCCCATAGCCTTGCATAGCCTAACACCTAAGGCCAACTTCACCTACATGCATGTACAGATCCAGTAAGAGGTTGCAGAAAAGAGGCTTCATTTGAAATCCAGTTAATGGTGCTCCCCTGATTACTCCCCTACGGACCCTTGTGTGTGTCCTCCCACAGTACAGAAGCTATGGTCTCCAAACACAACCAATGAAAATAGACACAGTAAGAGAGAAACAAATTGTGTCGGAATAACTGAAAGCTTAATGGAAGCACAAATGAGGCAAAAGTCACTATACATGCATTTATTTCCACTAGTTCTCAGATTTACAGGACATCCAGTAAAATGCAATTTGATAGTAAGCCCAGCTAGTTACAGTATCCAAGGAGAGTGAAAATCCCCTCAAATTGGATGAAACTTGATGCTGCCAGCACACTCCTGAGTCCCCTCCAGTGTATTTCCAAATCACATTCCTCTTTTACTTTGCTGAGTGCTGCCCAAAGAATCAACAGTAAATCAAGTAACCTGCAATATACTTTTTTATAATGCATCCATAAATTTCATGGAACTATGGATTTCTTCTTATGAAATTTAATTTGAGCCACTTGGGGAAACATTTCCATATTGAAAGGAACTCCTGGCTTTCATTGCATTTATACTCTGCTGTTACCGGATTGCAAATGCTTAGATTTAAAGGGACACAGCCAAGGTAAAGCCTGCCTGCTTGAAAGCCATTGGACCCATTTCCACTTGGCAGGAAAAAACAGGCAGCTGCTGTGCTGAGCAATCTCATCTCGGCCAACCACTTGAGGATGGGCACAGTGAACATGGGCTTATGAATGATGCTGGCTTTTATGCGTCCTGGATTGCTGTGTCACAGGGAGGACAAGGTAACAGCCTGGCCATCATTTCCAGCAAGGCTGACTCATGGGGAGAGCTGCTGCCAACTTCCCTCAGGTACATGGAGCCCCCAGCACCAATCAGGCACTATTAGGTGCTTAAACAAAATGTAGACATAGAGGGTGACTATAATAACAGAAAAGAACATCAGGAGTTTGTAAATGGAGGAAGAATAAAATGAGAAAGAAACAGTGATTAGAAAACGTTTGTACCTAGTTTGAACAACAAAGCTGACCTCTTACTGTGTCTATCTTTATGGTGGTTAGCCCTGTCTCTTCACACAGACATGTCACATCACGCAGCTTTCTGAGAGAAAAGGTAGCATGCCACAAGTTACTTGAAGCACCTGAGGTTGCTGCTGCTGTTGCACACCTGTGGCAAAGGCTTTGTTGATCTTGTCACTATGTCTGGTACCTCTTCTGCAAGCAGAGCCACTGCACAGAGCCGCTGTTTCACGTAAGAGCATTTAAACAGCACGATACCCAGGTGTAAACTGAGGAACCTCTGGGGACACACTGACCTGAGTTGGTTTCCCAGCTCTGAGAACAGTAAGCATTGACTCCACTGATGTCACTGAATCAGAGCTCTGATTGTCCCAGGAACCTGGGACAAAGAGTGGGGAGAGCAGGGAAGAGCCATGCCATGGGCTTGACAGGAGACCTCCATTTCTGTCATTGCACAGAGACCAAATCAGCCACACTCAGTTGCTCACAGATGCATGAGCAGAGCCAGGAAAATTATTGCTGTCCAGGTAGGCTTTTGCAGAGAAATGTGTGTGAATCCCCTGCATCACACTTTTCTCCATCAAGGTCTGAGAAATAGGACATCAGCAGGAAATGTGTTGGAAAGGAAAAGACTGAAGTAATACAGCAATCACCATCACTGAGTTTTGCAAGAACTGGTTAGGGACCAGTCTCCTAAGAGATTTTTGAGTGAGTTTACTGAAGTCACAACAGTATCATGAGCAAGAGAGTTGCCTCTGGCCTTTTAGCCTGTTCTTATCCCATGTACCCGCCCCATTCAAATTAAGTTCCTAGTGCCATGCTCTCTAGTTTTCCACCACTCTCCCACACTCCTGGTATCTTTAATGTTGCCCGTTTTTTCAGCACCAGTTACTGGTTTTGTCTCAGCTGCCTACATGGGTAGGTTTATCTCAAGAAATAGGTGAGCTGCCTTCATGAACATCCTAGAAATGTTTTTATATATCATCAGTGATAAATGTCCCACAGTCTGGGAACACCCAGCCCTGAAAATGTCTTGAGATTCCTTCCAGATCCTGGCTTCCATGAAATAATGGCATGCATCCACATACCCCAAAATATGTCCAGCTACTTATATGGTCTTTTTGTTTTTCCAAGGAAGGCTCGAATATTTTTATTCTATGCAGTCTTCGCATTTCCAATATTTTATTATTACTTTTTAAAAAATCTACTTTAAAAAGGAGAAATATGGTTCCTATGAAGCAAATATGGGATTGCCAGTACAACTTTGGTTTGGAGCAAAAATTTTCCGTTTGGAAATACGGAATTATTTGCTAAGTAAAAGAATTCTACTGTTATATGATACATTAAATATTTCCTTAAGAAACCCCTTTAATCAAGAAAGTGTATTGTTTCAGGGTGGAATTGGTTTGTGGGCTAAATCATTGTATATGTTAACTAGAGTTTAAAGTGTCAAAGGTCTGAAACACACAGGCCATCATTTACAACTGATAAAACTGGCTTACGGTTTGCTCTGGGTCATAAATTATCCTGCTATCCACCTACCATCTGCACATCTATTGCTTGCATGCCAGTTAAATATTATTTGAAAGTATTGCAGCATAAATAAAATTAGCAATGGGTAAAATGTGATGAATTTAAATTGGCTTCTCAGTTCTAAATCTTAACAGGAGTTTAAAAGGGCTTTAGCAAACGATTGGATATAACCTTGTTTCTCAGTCTTCTACAAAACGATGTGTTTTCTCACAGGAGTGGAAATCACAGGTCATCTTCAAACGACGGGAGCCACTTAGCTAATTTGGTGCCTTTCCACTTCTGACAATATTTATGTAAGCAGCAGGACAGGTGATTGAAAAACATCTCAGAGCTGATTGCATTGATTAACATAATGCAGTCATAGGCACCTGGGCCAGGACAGAGGAACTGGTCCTTCCTGCAGATCACTGCTGAGGTTACTAGGAGGTATGAGGAGCTCAGGATCGGACTGTAAACTCCACGGGAGTTTTTTTTAATCACACAGGAAGTCTGTTTCTAAATTGTATGAAAACAAACCCTGAGGATATTTGGTTTTGTTCCTTCCCTTTCCACAGCGTAAGTGGTTTCTGTGCTTGTGTTCCTGACTGGTTTGCATATAGGGGCATTGTGTTTACAAGCAGGCTGTTTCCCTCAGCCACTTTTCTAGCATGCATGCTACAGCACGGCTCCATGATTTTTGTATGGTAATAAAATCCACATGTAGCTGACTTCAGAGAAGTCCTGTATGTCTTTCCACCTTGCCACTCTCCCAGGACTCCAATGGAGGCAGCTCCATCAGTGTTTAAAGAACTGACAAGAACAAATTCCAAGCCAAAGTTCTCTCAGGGCTGACACTATTGCCTTTGCAAAAGACAGGGTTTAGGCAGCTGTACCTCTGTCTGCACTTTCAGCGTGCTATGATCCGCACGCACAGTTTGGGTTAATGCTGGAGAGTGATTGCAGATAATTTGTGAAGTAACTGCTTCCCCACAGACATGCCAGTCAGTGTCTCAGAGCTTCTCCTCATAGCATGTGAATTGTCATCTAGAGGACAATTCAGGTTGGAAGGAACCCCAAGAGATCATCAAAGCAGGGTCAGCACTGGATTCAGACCAGAAATTAAACCACCTGATTCTTTTGCCAATTATCATGAGATCAGACCCCTCTGGGGCTTCCTGCCACACAGGGGTATGACTGTGCAAGTGCTTGTGGGAAAGAGGAGACGGGAAGGAGATACAGCCCGTTTTAAGAACAGAGATAAGAAACATTTCAGGCAGTTGAGCCCAAAAGGCTGCAAGGGAGGAAGGAAAGGAACAGAGAAATTCATCTTGGTCATTTGAGATAAGAGTCATGGTTTCAGAAAACACAATTTTTATTTATTCTTCAGAGCCTTAACACTATGATATATCACCTCACTCTTTACTTTTTATTTCTTGCAGACATTTGCACTCATTTGACAAAGCAGTGAAGAAAAGCTATGCTGCTGCTTGGATAGTCTTGTACTTCTGTCCAGGATAGATACAAATGGGAATCACACCAGGTACAAAAAGAAGAGGAGTCAGCTTATGCTTAGTCAATTCTGCCTAATACAAACTTGCCTTGAGGGAAATCTTCCAGACAGACAGATTAAGCCTGGCTAAGGGTCACATACATCTTTAGCCACCACCAAAAAAGAGACTGCATCTTTTTACAGGCTCCTTTCTTTAAGCAGAAGTCACTAACTGCTCTCATCTACCTCCATAGTCATTAGATTTTACTCTACTCAGTCCCAATCTGCCAGGATGCCAACTGAGTTAATGTTCTCAGGATAAACACAAGTTCAAAAAACCTATTATTTTGAAAGGTTCTAAGCACTTGCAGAAATACAGGTTTGTCACTTGCACTTGCCCAGATCCAGTTTAGGGACATCATTAAAATAATTACACCCCTTTAAGATGCTCTTTTATGCAAATGTATGAGCTTATAATGCCTTCAAAGATCAAGCAAATCTTATTGCCCGCTCTCTTTGAGTGCCTTCATTAGGTTTGGCCTTCAATGATTGTGATTGGTAGTGCCCCAATTTTCTGTCCTCGTACCTTTTTGGGTTAGACAGTAAAGATGAGGAACTGACGCCAAAGTTTTACTTCATCATGTCCCTAACTCCTGTTTAGTCCCATTTTAGTGGGAGTTATATGTGTCTAAGGATCTGGGCCAAGAACCTTCAAGGTCAGGGCTCCCAGGCTCAGTTGCACAGGCAGGACTTCCTGTGATGCTCAAATATTTCTGCACTGGTAAGGAGCTTCCAAGGGATTTAAAGTGGGATTTGGGTGTCTTTGAGGAGTTCCTCTGCTCCTTTCATGCCTATAGAGTCTGCTGAAGGGCAGACTAGAAGCCTGAACTATACCTACTCCCATTACTTCTGTAACAAGACAACCCATTTCCTTCCTGTTGTTTATAGCCGCATACTGTTTGCTGCAGTAGCTGTCCCGTTTATTTACATGGGTGATCAGCAATACATCCAAATGAAGACGTATTTTGAAAATGCAGTGGAATAAAAATCCACAGTTTGTGTTGCAAACTTTACCCGAAAAGTAAATTTTTGTGAGTTTTGGCCATCTTCATAACCAGTAAGCAGAATGCCACCAGCAAGTAATTATCTGTTTTGCACAATTAAATTCTTTATATAGACAGAGTTTTGTGAACTGCCAGAATAATAACTCCTGGGAGAATGGAAACTGGGACATGGAAGCACTTGTACAGCATTTGAGAAAACTCTAACTGTGAATTACTTTTGGGTGGATGAATGAAGAGATAAATCAATAGGCACGTAAACAACAACAGACAGAGAAGATACACAGTTCACTGAAGTTTACAGTTCTGGAAAAGTAAGTGAATCTTGCATAACAGCTCTGGGTTTGCACACAGCAGTCCACTGCATTGTCATTTCCCATGCATTGTGGCAGGTATATCAACCCTCAACCCACCAGAGCTTTACAGCATGCGAGCCACCAACTCAGAGCTTGCCATCCTACCCAGCTTCTTCATGCAGCGGGGCAGCTGCTCGGCTGATTGTTGGCAACCGGTCTCTGTTTGTCACAGCTGAAACAACGTTAACAGCGTTACACACGTTACACAACGTTAACAGTGTTAACAATGTTAACAATGACAAAGGTTTTTCAGATAAATTTGGGAGCATTTTGTGTTTTGAGGTGTGCAGAATTCCTGTGTAACCATCCCTCTGAGGAAGAGGGATCATTAGTTTACAGCTAAAACACCAGTTTTGAACCTTCAAGAGACTTGTATCCTATTCCTTGTTGCCTGTGCCAAGGAGAGTATGTATTTTCCCCACTGCACAGAGGTATTTTGTAATTTAGTTCTCTCTTCTTTGGCAATCCCACTGCAAATGGACAGAGACTCACAAGGAATGGCATGTTAGTTTGCAAGACCCAAGGTTTGCTCCTGTGTACCTAAGTGCTTCCTCCTATTGGAATATCCGCCTGTAATTTCAAATGTCCTTTCACCTCAAACAGGTTTGCCAGGTAGATAAAAATTATCCACATTGATTTGTATAAGATAGACCAGCCACAAAGGAACAAATAACTGCACCAAATCACTTACAAAGCTTTTACTCAGACAGAAAGAAAACCTTGATTTCTCAGTCTCTGTTTAAATTGGCCAGTGGGATAGTGCGTGGAATACTGTGGGATAGTATTCCCTTGGGAATGCTGATGAGAGGCTTTTTCAGCCTACGCCACAGCTTTTGTCCAGCCCACACACTCACTGGGGACACAGGAGCCTGGAAGATGTGGGTGCACATGCCCGTGTCTCATTTCAACACGGAGTGGGAGCACACACCTCAGAAATGCTCTCGGGTGCACCAATATAGATACCAGTTGAATTCCTTGCCAACGTCATTCCGTCTCTCTCACACTCATTTCTGTCAGGACCAACACCCCAAACTCGATAGGAGTATACATGTATTTTTTTTTTCTGGTTTAATTTTGTATTGAACAAAAGATACACGGTAGTGCTTGCCTGATTTCTATGGCTACAGACGCAAGGGTTAATGTATAACCAGTATATCCTGAAGTATTTAAGTTGCTATTTCCCTTCACTTTGCCAAGGTAATGAGGTGTTTGATGAAGGGAGTTCAGCTGCAGACCTGCAAATGTACATTCTGTAGGCTAGAGAGAAACCACAACAGGCTCTTGCGTTTAATATTCTGATAAATTGGGCACTTCTGCACCTTACATCAGGCAGTGACACAATGCAGCCTTGTTAATCCAAATAGAAAGTGCTCCTTCAGTAATGGAGTCTAGGTCTGTTTCAGCAGAATTAGATTTGCATCACTAATTCAAAACACCATAAAAATCCAAAGGATGTTCTGCAAGTAGAGGCTATCTGCTCATCTTTTCATATAAGTGAAGCATAAAGCTTCATCCATGTGAGGAGGTAATGGAACAAGCTGATGCCAGCATGCAGAGCTGGTTAGTTAGATTAAAAGAGCATATCTGGTGATGATTGTCTTTCGGGTTTTTTTTGAGAAACACATCAAGATGTGTATTAAAACAGCTCAGAATCACTGATGGATTTTGTTATCTACTGCCTGGTCTCAGGCTGCTGCTAACTCCAAGATCATCGTTCTTTTTCAAGACTTTGAACAATGTAATTAAGGTTTCTTGGAAATAAATCAATACTTGAGATCACCTCTGAATAGCACGCTGGCCAGACAATCTGCCTTCCTTATTGAGACATAGCTCCGAGTCATTGGTGTCAGAGTTTACGCTCTCATCTTTTTTGCTACTGTGTTTTTTTTTTGTGGGGGAGGTTTTCTTGTCACAGTAAAAGCTTCAGACCTCTTTCACGGGCCACAGCTGCTGAATGACAGCATGAAGGCGCTGCACTCCAGAGGACTGCAGTGATCGACTCCGATTTCTTTAACCCTTGCTGCAGGTCCGGGTGGGAGATGGGCTGCAGCAGACTGACTGCAGTTTCAACTCTCACCTTCAGGAGCAGTGCATCACACCTTGCCTCTCCTTCATCCTTTATTCCCAGTAGAATGCACACAGAATAAGAATGCAATAGACTCTCAAATAGTACTCAGTGGCGAAGGGAAAGGCACTCCATGGGGTGTCAGGGGGGTACTATCCCAAGGCAGCAATACCTCTGCTTTTAGTTGCCCCTGGTAACACCTCTTTTTGAGGCACTAGGATGGGCAGGCATTTCAGTAAATACAATTTACCTTTTTTTAAACATGATTAATTCAGAACCTGGCAAATCTCAGGTAAATTCCCTAGAGGCTTGAAACTGTTCAGTCTGAGTTTTCAGGGAAATGGATTTGCACTTTTGAGCAGCTAGGTCATAGGTAAGCCCTAGGACTCTTATTTTTGCTTTGAAATGATGCTGAAATAGGAGGATTTACTGAAGTCTCAAAAGCCTGGAGGTTTGGCTGAAAAAGAAGAGACCACAGATGCCTCGATACTCAGCTATTTTATCCCTCCGTGTGCTTCTTGACCCTTTTTTCTGCAGCGAGGGACAGAAAGGGACAATCCCTTGATGCTTTCTGTTTCATTTCTTTGTGAAGAGCCCCCAGTGAAAACCACCCACCAGAGAGAGATGACATCATTGTGCCATATGTGCAGCTCCAAGCCCAGCTCCATCCCATGCTGGCACTTGGACATCTCAACCTCTGGATGCACCAGCATCTGAGGAGCTCTTCCTGGCAGCAGCAGGAATATTCTTGATTTGGAGGAATCCCATGGATATTTTCCCACTAACAGCTGATGATGATGTTAGGAAGGGTGTCTTCTGCAGTGGTGTGGTGAGGAAGTAGAGCATGGTATTAATGAGGTTGCATCATGTTTAGGGACACAAAGAGAAAGGAGGGGTTCATACAGATACTCAACATCAGAGTTAAACATCCAGCGTAATGAAATTCTCTGGCTGGTCTTTGCCAAACCAAGCTGAGCTATTTCAGCTGGGACAGATTGGATCTGAAATGTGTCTTCAGGCAGAATGGGGAAAAATAATCATCCTGATGACATAATTGAGGAAAATCAGGGTCACAAGCCTGGATGGTGATCGCTGCCAGACAGAGGTTACCTACAATACTTCTTGGCCACATCCACCAGAGTGCTGCAGGAAATTGATTCTCTCTGCAGTGCACACAGGAAAGAGGGCTAAAACATCTATGTATTTAGGATTAAGCAGTCTGTCTTGTCATATGCATGGTGCTATGACAGTCTTGAAAGAAACAAAACTGATGAAATTCTGGTGTAATTGATGGGGTGGGAATGTACTAGACTCTTGGTGCAGTTCTTGTCCTTACATGATTCACCAGCTTGTCTCTAATACCTGGTGCAATTGCCTAAATTTGACATGTCATTTAAAAACCACCATGGCTGTGTAGAGTGAGAGATCTCCAGAAGGCATCCTCCCTTGTCACCTTCCACCAGTAACCACAGCAGGGGCTTTGTGCCACTTTGCCTGGCTTTATTGTCCCACTGTGCTGTAAGGCTTGGACTTAGGGTCTTTTCCTCATCCTCTTACTGTGGCACAAGTGATTTGTAGCAGGTAGAGGTACTTGACTGTTTTAAAGCCCTGACAGTGAAAGATGTAATCTACTTTTGCTGCTATAGCACCTAATGGTGAATGCAACAGCTCAGCACAGAGCTGCCTCCTGAAAAAATGCATCTCTTCTCTTGTGGCAAAGGAGATTTGAAGAGCTGGGGAACATGAACTGGATTTTTTCTGTCAAATGCAGCATCAAAGTTTTTCTTTAGAAACAAAATGGATCCAAGCAGTACATGACATTGAAGTTGATAATTAACAAGTCAGTCCCAGTGAGGAGCAACTGCTTTGACCTTCAGGCTTTGTACAAGGGCTGAGAGGGGAAGCACAACTCCCCAGCTGTGCAGCACAACAGAGCCCACATGGTTTAACCTGAGGATATGGCAAGGCAGCGAGCTAAGCCCTGGCAAAATAATGAAATTGCAGATCAAAGGTAGTACATAGAAGAGATTGGTCCTAAGCTGCCTGACAGAAAATTAACGTGAAGAGCTAATTCCCTCAGAGTTGCTTATAGTCTTGTCAGCAGAGCCTCAGCGTGCCATCCAGTATCTGTGAGGGCTGCCATAGGTGGGGTGAGGTTTCTGAAATCTTGTTTGGTTGGAAAGGCAGCACTGATCTGTCTCTCACAATTTGAATTGCACAGCCCTAGGAGAACAGATCCTTTCCAGATCACTACTGCTATGTGATAATTCTCTGAAGAGTTACTACTTCCCTCTGTATGTCACTGCTGCGTTGTAGCCCTGGCCCACAGCCCCTGAAGTCAGTTGACAGCCTTCCAGAGGACTTCTGCTCTGTCTTCTGGTGAGGGATGGAAACCCTGAATGAAGGAAGGTCTTTGCAGTATGATTCAAAGATTCACAGAATTTAGGACTAAGAGGAATCATTGCTTATGTACTTAAGCCACCAGCTTATGTACTTAAGCTACTACTAGGTAGGCACCAGTTCACACATATATGCTGACACTGGAGTCAGGGACCTGCACTTCTCTCGGGTATCCTTCCCCATTTTGTGTCGCAACCAGATGGAAGCACCTTTTACTGACCTTATGTAATTACATACTCTAGTACAAGCAATTCCCAGTTCTTTCTTTGCTAAACTTTCAACCTCTCGTTTGTAGGCATTTTTCCCAGCACTTGAGTACTTTTTATTGCTTTTCTTCATTGTCTCCTCCCTTATGACATCCACATTGAAGTTGTGACTAACAGCACCAGATATATTTCCACAGGGGTGAACCATGTTCCTTACTCATCACTGCCTGTTTATACAAACAAGAATTACATTTTTAGCTCTCCTAACCATGCATTTGCAATGGGAGCTCATCACTGCTTTCAAGAGACTGTCCTCCATTTCTTAAGTGGGGCCTGTGTTTCTTGTAGCTAAATTCTGCCAAGTTTTGCTCTTGGCTTCAACTCTAATGCTTTTTGTTTGAAGAAGCCTGGTGTACCAGGAGACCCAGATCTCTGCAGCTAAGTCTCCTGTGATTTACCTTTACACCAAACCTTGTGCTAGCCGTTAATTTAATTTGTAGTGATTTCATAGCTATTTTTGGCCTGATCTCAAGAATCTCAATTTAAAGTATAAAACCTGAAAAAATTCTTTGTCATTTCTTCTATGAAGTTACCCAGGAACAGCTAACACAAATTCTCACACTGACCTTTGGTAGCAAATGTTCTAGGGTGGTTTTATGATGACATACCAACAAGTCAAATGATCTGCAAAGCCAGCCAAGGTAGATTTTTTTGTCCTGCAGTGTCATATCAGGGTATGACGGGTGATCAACAGAAAAAGAAAAGGCAAAAGACTGAGTGGGAACCAGCCAAGCCCAGTGTAGGTAGCATGCTTTGGGCGTACTGTAATCTGCACTCCTCCTGCAATGCAATGCATAGGAGAGTCAGGGGCACTTTTAAAGTAACTGTCACTGCAGTTACAAATATGATGTGTCACTCCACAGTTATGAGTTACCATTAGGCAGCCAAGTCATGCTTGGCATCTGGGATGTAAATCGTGTAGAAAGCAGAGGTGAGACAAGAGTGACAGACTATTGCCAGGCAGTGCCAGCAGGAGTTACTGGGACGTGTGTGTGAAGGATATAATCTGAGTCATGTGAAGAAAACCGGTGTGAGCAAAACCGCTGCTGGTTGAACAAACAGATCTAATGTACTGAAAAGCATCCTGGTCACCTGCTGTAATTAAGCTAAAAAAAATATAAATCTAATTGTAGCTAATTGAGATATTGCACCTGATATTTCACCAGTGTCTTCTATAATGGCATATTTCCTTTCCTATTTTTATTGTACATATTGATATTTTTAAGATCACATTCATCACGTTTGCCTTTTTCATGGCTTTTTCACTTCAGTGGCTTCTAGTCAGCTGGCCTTTCAGCCATTTACTTCAGAAAAGCTCTCAGCTGACAGCAGAAACTCTTGTTATTAGAACCTAAGTACCCTTGAACCACATCTTGTTTTATTCAGATATTCTGAATTCCCTCTGCATTGGCAAAAGATATTTAAATCCCCAGCCATATCAGAGAGAATGCCTCCCTTACAATGTCTCTAGTTTCAATACTAACCCCATTTATGTCTTACTTGTATCTCATTCTCTGTAACATTTCTTCTGCTAATTCCCTTCCCCAGCTCACCTAATAACTGCTTATGTAGGCCTCTCTCGAATGCTCCACTTAAGTTTAGATAGGTATTATTTACTTAATTTCCTTTGTCTCAGAAAATGAATTATCCTATCAAGGAAAGGTCAGTTTAGTCTGGTATGACACATTCGTCTCATTTACATGTTATCCACATCTTTTTATTTCATTCTAATTGCTTGTGGTTGATTGAGATCAGGTTAACAAGCCTGTGGTTTCCCATGTCATATTTCTCATGTTCTCTGTTTCTGCAATATCACCTCTAACCTGAGAATTTTATTGAAAAACTGCTTCCAAGCCTGCTGAATGACAGTTCTTTCAAAGTCCTTTGATGGAGGTTATCTGTTCATCATTTCATAAGCACATGATCTCTGTGTAGATAGCCTCATTTCGTTAACCTCTGCCATGTTCTTGGAAAGAGGCAACACATTCACTTAGATTTTGGAAACAAAGTTGCAGTATCTTTAATGTTCACTCCATAATCATAGAATCATAGAATCGTTAGGATTGGAAAGGACCTTAAGATCATCCAGTTCCAACCCCCCTGCCATAAGCAG
>JBCJKH010046367.1:2731-16151 GCA_039877255.1 Loriculus beryllinus | reverse complement strand
CGTGGAGAAATCTTTACTGTACACAAACTGCATATATTGTAGCTACAGGCATTTCCAACAACACAAAGGTTAGGTTCAAGGGGAGTTCAAAGGAGAGGCAAAGATGAGGAGAAAACTAGCAAGAATTCATCTCTGCAGGCATTTTCAACAACAAACCAGTTATCTGTATGTTTATTATGATGTCTCACCATGCTTCTGAGGCCCAACCTCACATCATTGGCCATCTCCAGATAGAAAGGAAAAGGAAGATGTGGGGAGAAAAAAAAGGTCAAGATAGTGAGGCTAATAATATAATCAACATTTCATTCTTTTTAGCAAACAAATACTTATTACTTTTTATATTTCTGTTTTGAAATAGCAGATTCCAGGCACTGCAACCAAAGAGAATGGCCTGAAAAGGTTGTTGAATTCTGAAAACACCACCATTAAAAATGACCCTACAAGGTGACAGATTATTCTTTTA
Organism: Loriculus beryllinus; assembly: GCA_039877255.1. NCBI lineage: Eukaryota > Metazoa > Chordata > Aves > Psittaciformes > Psittacidae > Loriculus > Loriculus beryllinus. The sequence goes on along the minus strand of JBCJKH010046367.1, from coordinate 15,688 downwards.
TGAAGTAAAGATTAAATTCACAGAGGTTCTGCTCCAAAACTCACTAAAACTTAATGGATTCTTTACCTTGCTTTATACAGCTTTTAAATCCTAAATTATTATCTAGTCCACAAGGGATGTAATTTTTCACTCTGCTGAGCCCAAAGCAAAGCAATGCTACCCTTTATCAGTCTGATTTACTCTACTGAAGCATCAGGCAATAACAGATCGCTGTATCATCATCCTTCTTCACCATTCCAGCCTAGTCAAATCCAAATCTCAGAAGTTCCCATTTTTCTCTATTATGCTGGGAGCACAAGAGGAAGCTGGCACAGGACAAGAAATTGCTTCTACAACCTGTCTGATGCCCAGTGACAGTTGTGATAGTTGCATTGCAAAGCCTCTCCAGATATGTGAAAGTCTTAGAAAATTCTTATTTATGACTATTAGCCACAAATGTTTTCATTAAAACCTGCATTTTGAAAAGGTTTGTGCACCCCCATTTGGGACTATATTTTGGAAACTGCTCAAGCTCCTGTTTGGACATGAGAAAATACACAGCAAGCCAAATTATTAAAAATAGCTCAGCATCATAATAATCTGGCCACCAGTTTCCTATAACAGAACTCTTGGATACTGAATACTTACGAAGAAATAGTACTTGTTACGTTGGGTAAGTCTGAGTAGTTCTTTCCTATATATATGTGCTTATAAATATGGTTCTGAAATTATGGAAAATCATACCCAAGTATGTTTGGTTTTTAAATGTATCTATTTTCCACAATATTAGTACCTGTAATTTCTTAAAATTTTGCAAATATAGACCACAGACTATTTCAGGTATTATAAAATTATTTAAATTCAATAAATAGATTTACAAATTACCTGTTAATATTATTGTATAGTAAGTTCAATCTTCAAATCACTTCAATGCATATGTAATTTTCAGTTTGTACATACTCTTACTTAGCTTTACATACACATTTAAATATTTAGTTGGATCAAGGTCTAATGCATTTTATAAACCACAAAAACAAAAAAAAAAAATTGAGAAAAAAGTCACTTGTATGTTTTTTATTTTAAACTTTTACTGATTTCATTACCACTGAACATTCAACCCCCCCCATGAAAAAGTCAGCTTTAAAATAGCACTGTAGGCTGAGATAAAATATACAAACGTTAGCTCTGTAAACATTGTGTGAAGAATCTAAAAGAATCTGACACATTAAGGCTTCAATTCAGTAAAATACATAAGCTCATGCCAAGCACATGAGTAGCCACAGAAGTTCTCTGGGATGGATGATATAACGCAACACAAGCAAGTACTGAAATTTATTACCAAAGTGGAACTTTAAACAGACTGTTTCTTTCTGACTTCCCGGTACGGCAACATTCATTTTTTAAAGCTTATTTCTGTTGAATACTCTTTTTTTTTTGGCCCCCATAAGGTTTACGATAAGTAAATCCAGATTATATCCCTAAACTCCCATTAGCAGGATCTTCTGATATGACCAAGAGAAAAATTAAGCCAAACACAAAAATCCCTTCCTTGCAGCTACAGAAACATGCTGGAATCAAACTTGAGTGCTTCAACACAGCTTTGGGTAGCAGAAGCCTGGGCTTGGTGTCATTAACAACAGGGATGACATGTCACTTTTAAATAAATCATTACAGCCTTGACCTAAATCTATGGCAATCAATAGGAAGAGCTGACTGATTTCATTTGATTCTGATAAGCATACTGTCTAGGACCAGATATTACGTAATAGCTGAGGAGAAAATCTTGTTTCTTCATTCATGTAAAAAAGCCAATACTGAGTTACTTAAGATGCCCTTCCAGTTATTATCAGTTTCTATACAAGACAATTGATATATTATATTGTCCTTTTATTTTTTTTTTCCTTTAACTGATTTTTCCAGCTTATATTTCATCATCAAACCAACATTAAACTTTGGAATCTGGCATGACTGATTCCTAACACTGCTTTGCCAATTTAAAAATGCTATTTAAAACAGTTTCACAGCTTATTATATTCAAAGCTAGTTTGAAACTGAATTTCAAGATGGCATTAAAATGCATTATTTTGCCAGTGTTTCAATGATTCATTTTCCCAAAAATACTTTATTTATTCATAGTAGAATACAATACAGTGGTACAAACAAATGATCATCTATATGCAACTGAGCAAAAAAAAAATATACAAAGTTTTCAGACATGTCATAAAAATACAGAAAAAAATAATTTTAAATAAAACCAAGATAAAATATAGAGGACATGCAATGAAGGGAAAATAAAATACCAGTTTGAGAATCTCATGTTTCCTTTCATTCTCAAAAAGAATCATCCCAGAGGAAATAAAATTATCAGACAAAAAGTATACACAAAGGTGACAAGGTAAATGAAATGACAAAGAAAAAGACAAGGAAGGTGAAAATAATGGTGAAGGCATAATGCTCTTTAATAATAAAAAACAACACTGCTGACACCATGCTGAAAGAATGGAAGCCTGGATCGCCATGAAGTAATATCTGGTTGGAGAACTGAAGTAAGATGAATATGGTGTAAATCACAATTCTTACAGTGACAAATTTCAATCCATTGAACTCGCATTTGCTAGCTCGTATTTCCATTTCTAAGGTACACTGGGCTTCATAGTCTTCTAATATCAGAGGAGAGTTCTAGCAGGTAACTTTCATCACTGCTAAAGCTGGAAATATGGATTTTTGAGGTAGGTTGGAATTTGCATATAATTGAAAATGGATAGAGGGGTTACTTAAGGCAAATCATACATGGCTGCCCTGGCCAGAAATACAGGTTTTCTTTCTTTCATCCTGCATACTGCCAAGATATTTGTGATAATTTTTAGAGTAATTTTGCTATATCTCTCTGTCCTACAGGGCTACAAAGTATTGCAGAGCCTAGACTTTCTGAGATTCAACAACATTTAAAACATTATTAAGCAGGGACTAGCAGGAAACAGGAATTAAAAGATGCTGTTACTAGTACACAAATATGTTCTCTGGACAGTACTTGAATTGCTGCCCCCTTTTTATCATTTGAAAATAAAAAGTGAGAACAGAAAAGTGAAGAGAGTCTGTCGAATAAAATGATTTTGCAAAAGCATGAGAAAGTTAAGAAAACACAAACTAAGCTGTTTAGCCTGTGATTGTTAATGAATTATAAATTTGATACAAGCTATGAGGCAGTAACTAGTAGCAACTCATTAGGTGGAAAAATTATGCTATTCCTTAACCAGTAAAACCCCAAAATCTTCATGCACTACAAAATCGCAGACACTCTGGGTACCGTTTCTGAAACATACTGCTAGGAGCAGCACAACTAGTTTAGAAAACCAAACATTTCTGACTTGTAATATATATTATCTGAGCTAAAAAATAATCAAACCAAGAACTTGAGATCATTCTAACACGGTGTTTTAAGAGCTGTATCAACAATAAGTAAATCAGTATCACCCTTTATGGAAGATGCAACAAGTATCAGTTTGATCAGCAAAAAAATCCCCATCCTGTATAAGTGACTAGTTTTCCCTCCTGTGGGGTTTCCTGTTAATTTGGTTTTAGTGAGTATATCTCATGCACAGTGAAAAATACGGGAATTCAACTTCCTTTCCATTCATAGTATGATATTTTATCTCTGCTTCTAAGTTTTCATTGTTTTGGAGTATAGTATGTGGATGAACTAGGAGTACTTTCTTAGTACTTCTGAAGAGATCTCAGAAGTAATAATCTTCAGGAAGAACAGTACATCACAATAAGACAGCTGATAAAGCGCAGAGGATGCTGGGGACTCCACTGAAATAAGCAGCTACACTTGCTCATATTGACAATGAAGATTTTAAAACTGTCATTCAGTCTGTCAAATGGAATAAAAGGTACTAAAACCCTGATGATGTGGCAAAGCCCTTGGAAGATAAATGATCCAAATTATATCATTGTTTAGTGATGTCATGAAATAAATGCATAGGACTCACATCAAAAGATACAGAAATCTAGAGATAATTATTTAAAGCTCAACATTTCTATCAAGCTAGGTTTCAGTAACTTTATCCTATTTCTCAGTTATTTAAAGGGGACACAAAGTGACTGAACAGAAATTCCAGAATAAATACTAACTTTCATTTTTTATTTTACAACTCCCAAAATCTCTGAGCTTTATTAAAGTCTAAAGATTAGGTATCACTATCGCAGGCTGAGTAGCAGCTGTGTAAATTCCAGATTTTAACACACAGGGATAGATGTATGAGCTGGCTAAATTTCACTGTATAGGGTATAGGATGGCTGGGTATTAATAACAATTAGGAGAGGATGATTACAGATTCTAGAAAATCTAATTTGGAAAGATGACCAAATTTAAATTTTCCTGAATTATAAAATAATAAGGACATTTAAACATTACTAGATCTCTTACCAAGTTTACGAGATTACAAACTTGAGCCCTAATAGAAAAATGTGGTACAGCATTGCAGCTATGCATTTTTTCCTGTTGTTGTAGCTAATCTTTTTTTTTGTCAATCTGATCTGACTAAGATTAAATGAAGAATTAAAAGGGATAACAGTAAGATATTTACAACATAATTCATTACCAACATTTTTACAATTCTGCTTCAAACATATCTTCAGTAGCATCTTGAAAAAGAAAACCAACCCAGCCTTCACTTTCCTAGCAAGAAATTTCACCATTGCCTGCATGATAGAATTGAATCAATGCCAACCGTGTTTTGGGGAAAGTAAAGGAAATCTGTCTTTCCTGGAGATAGAAACAGTACTATTCTTTTAATTGAGCAGGGCAGATTTGCTTCATGTGCAAACAATGTAAAAAATATTCCAGTTGGAAGTAGTCTCCATCTGACATAACTCTTACTATCATAGAATCATAGAATAGTTAGGGTTGGAAAGGACCTTAAGATCATCTAGTTCCAACCCCCCAAGTCTCTGATGTCAAAGTTCAAGTTACGTTTATCGGGTTTCAAAGAACAGGCTTTCTGTTCCTCCCAGTTATATAGTTGACATTACATTTTTCACTCTTATTGTAATTAAATGTTGTGATTGATACCATCATCTGAGTCCTTGAACACCTCAATATACTACCAATTGTTGGCATGATATAGCCTACCCAAGTGGGTCGAGCCTAAGGGAAAACGTTAAACTTGCAAGTTATGACAACTCCTCGTTCAATCCTGAATCCACTCTAATTTTCTATAATGGATTTATAAAGCTCCTAACAGTGTACGGATCACAGAAGCCAAACGCTAGCTCCTTGCCCTTTGCATCATGAGATGACATCAAAGTCTAATCTTAAACTGCAAGAAAAGCAGTCCCTTCTGTGCCCCTCCACAAGGTCTGCACTTCCTAGAAGAAAACAAAGACTAGGAGACAATCCAGTTCCCACAATTTTTAGGTGGTATCATAACACTCATGTTTTGCCAAAGACTTCCCAAAAGCAGAAGAAAATCAATAGCATGACCTTAAGTTTTACTTAACTAACCGACTTCTCTGCAGTATCAGATGCACTAACCGGCTTGTCTGCAGTATCAGATGCAGCTAACAGGCAGATTTTAGTGTTCTGTATATGCTATGCATGCGGTAGCTCTCTTACTACAGCTAGTGCTGTAGAAAAGCTGGATAATACCAAGAGGCAGAAACAAGATACCCCAAAACACTCCTCTTGGGGATCAAAGCTTGGAGATCAAATGTTGGCTTTGCTTTCAGTCCCCTAAACAATGCTCAGCCACGGCTCCTGATTAAATCAGGGAAGTCCTCAGAGATTCAAGGCTCTCCTCCTCCTTGGATCCTGTCCTCTCTTTAAGTTTTGAAACCTGGTTCTTCTAAATACATTTAAAATCTTCAACCAATTTACACCATTTCTTCTGAAACCTTGTTTCCTACCTTAATCACAACAGCCATCAGCAATCCCATTTCAATCCCTCCTCTAACGCCACATAAATAAAATGCCCACCAATCTACCGACCAAACACCTGCTACATTCACTTGCTGATTTACCCGAGAGGATGTCCTGCTCACGGCGGCCATTCACCGGGCTCCCATCCCCGGGCACTACCCCGTGAGGCGGGCAGCCATTAACCGTGGGCATTCTAATCACATACTCACTACTGTTTGGCTGGGGTCCCGGCCCAGAAAGCAGTGGGCAGCTGGTGCATCTGGCTGCCGCCCGGCCCGAACACAACGCCCGCAGCCGCCGGATGAGGACCCGGGCCTGGCTGCTGCAGCTGGAACAACCTAGCTGGAACCTAGGGTGTGCGGTTTGAGCTCGGGTTGGGGTTAATGTGTTCCACATCAGTGGGTCCGGGTGGACACAGAGTTTAGATTGTTAATAACAACATGTCTGTGTCACATACAAGCAGAAAGACCTCTGAAAACTGCCCGTCAATGGGTCTGGGCAGCAGCTACCCTTCTCTATGGATGCTCTGATCTGCTTCTTAGCTTTACATTGCACCCAGCTGTCCTTTTCGGGGATCTTTCATTATGTTCCATCCTGCTGGCTTCCCATACTCTCCTGATGGCTTGGCCTGTGAGCTCTCATCCCTGTGCCCTCTTCTCAGGAACACACACTTTCTCGTTCAACCTCAACACCTACTTGTGCCAGGGAGCCCATTGACTCTGTTCCCTCTTTCAGTAGTACTCCCATCATTGACCTGCTCATGTGCACTAACTTTAATTTGCCTCCCTTAACCCAGGCTGGCTGTGCTCTAAGGGCAGACCCAGCTGTCTAGCCAGGTCATCTTCCCAAGTACAGCTTTACCAGATGAGTAGCTTTAGTATACTTAAAAAATTGTTTGTCACAGAAGCGGCAAAAGAGGTGTACAGAGCAACCCAGATCAAGAGTGCACTGGAGGGAAAGGAGAGGAATAGAAGAGATACAGGAAGGGGAGAAAAGATGGGATGGGGTAGGCAGAGATATGTAATAATCCTTCTTACAGTTATAAAAAGATAAATTAAGAGTATGGGCAAAAAGAAAATATTCAAACTCAGTCAGACTCTTAGAGATGGAAAATATTTAAAGCGCCTTGCAGTAAAGGAGTGAATTATTTTGCCTTACCTATATGAAACTGCCTTTGGGGCATATTCTCATCTCATTCTACAAAGTCACACAAAGACAAGTCCCTGAGCATAGAGAGGGGAATGCACTGCAAAACTGGAAAAACAAATACTTGTGCACACGCAGCATGAGGACACTTTAGACAACGTCCCTGCCCCTTGCTCTGCCTAGCTTTCACAGTGGGCAGTGAACCGTCTACTGCAAGCATTTGTGTCTTAGCAATGCTAACATGGAGTGAGGCCTTTGGGTTACAGCAGGAGTGACTTCTACAAGACAGCAGGGAAAAATGCTACAGTATTTAACCAAAAAGCAATTAAATATGCACTTCTGTTCATATGAAAGCTTCTTTATAAACGAGTACCTACTTGTGCTCTCCCTGTGCCTGCTTTTAGAGTGCTGCATTTTGCAAAGCAGAGATAACGCTTCTTTTACCAGAATTTCACTACTGTACATTGCAAAGCCACAGGCAAGTGACTTTGCAGCTTTGTCCCACAAACATGGTACAGATGTTTATCACTGAGCACTTGGTGGGTTCATTCAAATGGGAGAAGCAGGAACTCAGAAGAATAGAACCATACTGAAAAATATTTCACAACATTTCAAACTGCAGCATATATCTTCAGATCCCATTTGCCACAGTTGCTTACAGGTGATAGGTATGTCAGTGCAGTACTCCTGGCAACTTGAGAAACATATATTGGAATTGATGGGCTATGTACTATTTTCCAGCTATTTCCTGTTATTACTTGCTTGTAACAAACATCTGTTCCAAAATGAAAGCACCTACAAATGCCTCAGTGCCTTCAAAATTACAAGAGGTTAGTTTGTTAAACATTTAATCTATGTAAACAAATACGGGTTTCATGAGAGACAGATTTGAGTGTGGACTGATTCTATCGTAGCATTGCTAAATGTTATTCATTGCTGTGCATGAAAACTTCAAACCCAAGAAATTCAGATGTATTTTCCTAGGTGAGATATGCCGTATAAAGGTCATTTCCTGAGAGGCTGCTACTTTTAGAAGTAAAACTGATTTTAAAAGAAAAGAAGAAATTTAAACAGTTTCATGCCAATATGGCTTATTCAGTTAATAACTAGCTGGCTTATTTTCAATCGCTCATCTATCTCTTCAAACTCAGCCTAGGTCAGCCATGAAGGAAAACAGCTACCAGCTGGCTGGCAGCTGCACAGCCGGCACAGGATGGATATGGTTCTCACAGTCGATGAATGGGGCCTCAGATCAGAGAAAATATTACCACAGATGGCACAACCATCACTCACAGTGGAGAGGCTGAGGGTATGTTTCTGAACTACTCTCTTACCACTAAAGGTGGTCTCTCCAGGTCAGGGTTGAGGCACATTGGTGGGGCAATATGAGGAAGTTAGCACTGCTGCTGCTCATGCTGTATCTGCTCTATAAATAAATAGAGGACTTTAGTCTAGAGGGCTGTCAGTTTGGCACCTTCTATGTGCACAAAAGACGTTTTGCTTTCTTTATTTGTTTAGAAACAACCACCCAAAAAGTTATATGCAAAGCTTAGTACAGCGAATCAAAATAAATTGAATTTATTGTATGAGAGCACCTAAAATCCCACAACTTTCACTCTTTCATGTTTTCTACCTTTAATTGTGATAAGAATAAAAGTTATGGACCTCTTTCGGTGTTTCTTGATGACAACGGTTGCTGTTCCACCACAATTCCAATGCTGCCACCAAGCATGCAAGAAGAAGGCCTATTGCTAAAATGCAGAAGACTCCTGCAAAACTGTGAAGCTTGAGTGCCTTCCCATCTGTCTGTGCATTGGCATGACTATTCAGGTCACAACGTCCCATCCGTGGCCACCATTTCTGTTTAAGAACATCCAAATCTCCGCTTTCTTGCAACTCTAAGATCCTGCAGAAATGTCGAAAGATAAGTATTATTTTCATCGATATTTTCTGGTTTTTTGTCTTTTCTGTATGACACATATATTTTAAATCTACTGTCCCACAATTCAAAACTGCATCCCAGGACCACCACTGTGTAGTAGTATTAATTTGAAACTCTGTTATACCAAGAGTTCTTTCTCCTCACAGCAGCAGGTGAACTTCACCAGGTAATTTTAGAAAAAGAAGAGACGGTCAAAAATTGCACAGTAATGAAAAAAGCATTTCTAAGGGAAATCATCATATTCCAGTTAGTCATGTCTGGTCTGGCTACTTTCAGCTGCAACAGCTGGCCCCACTAGTGACATGCTCAATCCACTCTCCTGCTGCTCTCCCACAGTAATTTCAAAATCATGTGAGACTAAGCATGCTACTATTTGTGTGCCACTTAATACAAATCTGTTTAAGCAGCAACCAACTCATTTACTTCAGCAAATGTAGTTTATGTAAAAGATTTTACTTCAATGCTGTTATTTAATGCCTGAATTACTGTGTTAACAGTTGCTAATTAATCATTGTTTTGTCTCTTGTGAAGTGTCCCTTCTCTCCATGAATGATTCATTTTGGATTTAGTTTGATAACTCTTTTAGCTGTTTACTAACAATCTTTTCTCTTGAGGCAGCTTTGTCTCTGGTTATGCAGCTGGAGTTTTACTCCTCTTTATAAACAAGGAGGAAAAGGAAATCTTGCTTCAGCTCCCTGCCTGGAACAGAGCACCCACTGACCTTCTGCTTAAGACTGCACATGCCTGCACAACTGCATGTCTCCATTTCAGTGTACGCATTCACATGGAAAAGATACTCCTAGCTGGTAGCTCAAAGATCAATAAATGGCACATTTTTATAGTCTCATAGTCTAGCAGTCCCATGCAATACTCAACAATTCCTGTTTTCCTGCACCATTGTGAATCTTCAACCTCTCTCCCAACACTAAAGGATAACCCAGGGCGTTGGTTACTTGTAGGGAGCAACACATTTCTTCACAGCCATCAAAACGTAGCATGAATTAAAGATCTCTCCTCAATCTCTTCTCATACAAAGCTGTGAGGACATCAGCCCTTTCTCTGCCAGAGGCAGTGCTGCCTGGAGGTGTGAGGCCGACGTTACCCCCAGTCCTCTCCTTTCCAGGCAGATGCATGTGGAGCAGAAGTAGCAGCTTCGTTGAAGCCTGGATTTATAACGTGTCTGCTGTCACTTCTTTATGGTCCTTTGTTCAATAATCACCAAAATTAACATGAATCATAAATGGTTGCTAATTTTAGAGAGAAGTCCTTTGAAATGAGCTTTGTTTTGTTTTACCTCTGGGAGAAAAGATCTCTGTAGGGGCTTCCATGCTGGAGTGCTATCCCATATCCTTTGCTGCTGATGCTGTTTCCAATGACTGTCACAGAGCATTCATCATCCGTCAGTGCAGCATATTCTACCACTGTCACGTCCCACAGGAAAGCATAGTTTCCTTTCTTTGCCTGTAAATGCAGCATGAACACAACATGATCTAAACCAAATTACATTTCTAGGTAAGACAAAACCCACGCAAGCAAACAAACCCTGAGCTTGTCATTACTCTATAGTGATATTTCATTAGGTCAGAGTTTATTTGTCTTAGTACATTTCTAATACTTTTTGCTCCCAGCAGTACCTCATCTGGTCCAATCTTATTAAAATGTATTCCATTTTTAATAGGAATACATAGGATAACATAGCCAACTGTAATTGTAGGCAAGGTTTACATAGCAAGCTATTAATTATAAAGCTGTTGCCTTAGCTGATGAAATTTGATGTATGTTTTGTAAGAGACATGGAGTGCGACTGGCTCCATACATTCATGTAACAACATGGGTATAGTATAAGCACTAAGTGATGCTTCCTAGTCATCACAGTCACCAAAACTGTAACTTTACAGCTTTCTTCACAAAAGAAAAAGCCCCTTCCAAGAAATATGTTAGCCCTCTAACAAAAGATGTGCTTTGAGCTTCCCTTTTTTTTTTCCACAGGTAAGAACAGTCATCAGCATCTCCCCTTATCTCAGCTTTGGGACAAATACTGTTTTAATTTAGCACACACCCACTCATATCAGCCTTAACTGGGACTTAAACCAATGCCTGTATGTAGTGCATACAATGAATGGGAATCACCTTACTTAACATAAGATGTAAGAAACATCCCTGGATAGGGATTCTGTAAAGAAAAAAGTCATCAAAGTCACCATTTTGTTTGGTTAAAGTAATCATTAGTTTCCTAATATATTTAAGTAGTATGTTTTTAAGTCTCTAGTGAACATACAGAGCACAACGGAACAGATGGGCTGGAACATCTAATGCAAGTAAATTATTTCAGATCTTTCTTTAGGTTAGAACAAGGCAAGGCAGAGAACTGAAGTCCTGCATATATTTCTTTGGTTCCCATAAGCTCCCTTAGGCAATGGTTGCAGCTTTGACACAAAATTAGCTCGTCCTTCCACATATTTTCTATTTTTGTGTAAGCTCAGTTTTTGATTTCATCTATAAGGCTGTAAGACTCAGTTATTGTATTATATTGGACTCCTCAGTTGAGCAATTAAGCTAATTTACTTCACCATGCTTCAATATAAACCACAGCTTTCTGAAGCCTCTGATAGCTGTTTAAACATCACAATGATTCAAATGGGTGAGTTATTCTGTAGAGGGTAGAATCCAGGGAAACAAAGATTGTCTGGATTTTCAGTAAGCTATTTGCCTCAATCCACATCTTTTCTCCACTTTCCCTCTACCTACGTCAAGGCAGTTCTGTGTTAGACCGAAGTAAAAATGTTATATTCTTCTTCGTTCATAATATTTAAATGAGCCTGTACTGACTGCTTTAAAAATAATTTTTTGTTAAAGGCATCCTAACATTGTGGGTTTGCCACCACTTTCTCCTTTACCACCTCCCTGGTGAGTTCAGAGTAACAGCAATTAATACATGTAGCCACACAACTGTTGCTATACTAGTACAAAACCTTATTAAAATCTGAACTAAAGTATTTGCCTTACAGGAGTTATTAAAATAGGAGCCATGAGACTACTGTTAAAATCATACTTTGACTTAGCTGACACAGCTTACTGAACTAGCATGTTCGTAAAAATATCTCTCACTTTGATTTCACTGTATGAAACCAGACCAGAGCAAGACTTCCACATCTGCATTGTAATACTGTGGCTGGCTGTCTACCTAAACTGGTAATGGTGGTACAAAGGAGGAAAGAACAAACAAGTTACTGTTTACTGTATGCAACAGGCAGAAAAGGCTCATAACCTATTAACACAAGGATGTGTAAAAAGTTAAGCATGGCAAGGGAGTGATTCCTCAAGGCACCTAGCCTCTATTCAGCCAGCAACCCACATTCTTGGAAGCCTAAAATGTGCTTTACAAAGGTATTTTCTGAATGATCATGTACAACTAACTAGGTTGTTAGCAGCAAATCTCTGCATCGTGCCCTCTGCTTTTCCTTTGATGGGCTTTAAAAATTCACATCTTATGCTTTCACATCTGCAGTGGTGCTGATGGGCCTTGTACCTAGGTAGGGACAATAGGCAATGGGCATCAGTCCCATTGGTCTTCCTGACAGGGAAGGACCATCAAAAGTCCCACTTTTTGCACATCTCAGGCAGACTGTGTTTTATGGTAAATAGTACATAGGCTTTTGCTACCTACAATAGAAAACTGTCCTTGTGCATTAAAAATATAGAATCATAGAATAGTTAGAGTTGGAAGGGACCTTAAGATCACAGAATCACAGAATCCCAAGGGTTGGAAGGGACCTCAAAACATCATCTAGTCTAACCCTCCCTGCAAGAGCAGGGTAACCTAGAGTACAGGACAGGAACACAGGAACTTGTCCAGGCGGGCCTTGAATATCTCCAATGTAGGAGACTCCACAACTCCCCTGGGCAACCTGTTCCAGTGCTCTGTCACTCTCACAGTAAAGAAGCTTCTCCTGATGTTCACACAGAACCT
>JBCJKH010046365.1:0-12198 GCA_039877255.1 Loriculus beryllinus | reverse complement strand
CGTCCCTCTTGTGCTGCTGCCCCAGAGCTGGATCAGGGCTGCAGGGGGGGTCTCACCAGAGCACAGCAGAGGGGCAGAATCACCTCCCTCAACCTGTTGCTCATGCTCTAGGGATGCAGTGCCACAGAAAGGCAAAGTCTTTATGTTCAAGGCCAGTCGGTCTTAGCGCAAGTGCTCTCACAGTTAGTTTTTCCCAAAGCTGTGTTCTGCTTGGGTAATACTGTCCAATCCTTACCCATTCCAGGTATGAAATCTTACAGCTCACTTTTGGGCAATACTAACTTCTACCTAGAGGCTGAGTTTTCCGTTGTGGTTATTCTCTTTGACTAAGAAAAACCCAACCAATCTAAACTGCATTTGAACTGGAATGGATTAGCTTTCTTTCCTGCTTCAAACCTCTTCTCAAAGCTCAGATCTTCAGCATTCCCTTGTTAATTTCCAGTAGTGTGTTATTCAGGAGAACAGACTGCTTTTGGTCATGTTAGACACACAAAAAGTCTCAAACATCTGGAAGAGTTAACTTAAGGTGACAAAACACTGAACTGTGCTAAAAAAAGAAGGAATGTTCTATCCCTTTCTCTCTTTTCCCCTGCATTATCACTTCTTTCCCTCCTCTGGGCTGTGATTCATTCAGCTGGCAGCCCGTAGGACATGTGCACAGTGTGCAGCTGGATATTTAGCTACATGTCTTAGCAGTAGGGAGTGAGAAACCTCACCACAGGGTGATTCATCCCATCCTAAGACAGGTGAAATCATCTCCTGTCATCGACTGGAGAGGAAACCTACAGATTGATAAAATTAGAGGTGATGAATCTCATCCCTAGTACTGAGCTGAACTCTTTGGGGAAGTTTCTCATGGCTTTAAGATAGGTATCTTGGTTTCTATCAGTGGCATATCTTTATTAGCTATGGTGGCAAATACTTTGGAAAAGTCTGTGCTGTAATTAGCATGCTCTTGAATATTGCTCCATTCGGGAGCCACAGTCCTTTTAAAGAGAAGAATGGGAGCACAATGCACGTGTGGTAGAGGAGATTTCCCCTGGGATGACAGCTTCATTCACAACTCAGGTTTCAGTACTGAGAAGTGGGGAAATACTGACTTTTCATTCCAACGGCAGAAGAGAGGTCTGGGTAGAAAGGGGTTGTATATTTTGGGGGAGAACACAAGCTTTTTCTTTAGTGTTTTGAAATCACACAAAATAGGGATGTTCTGGGTGTTTTGTCTGCCTTGAAATTACAGCTGATTGTGGAGTAAATGTGAGATTCCTAAAAGCAGCGTGCAGTTTAGTTGGGTTTCAGGCACCTAGTTCAAAGAAAGGGAGTCATGAAAACTATGTACTTGATGGAGAATTTATAGTGTCTAAACTTCCATTAGAAAACTTGTCAGAGATTTACCTGTTGTTCTGATTTTGACCTTCATTACAGGTGCCACCACCTTGGCTAAAAGAAATCTCAATCTGAATATCCCTGGATCCCATGTCCAATTGAGCAAACTGAAGTGTCCCAACTCCATCCACCAAAGACCTTCTCTGGTACCTTCAGAGCAGACCTGATGCACGGGGCCACACACCCAACAGCACAGCAGCAGAGGCTGGCACTTGCACGCTGCAGGACACTGCAGCACAGGGGAGTTAAGCAGTGACAAGAGCAGTAAACTATCTAAGGTTTAACTTTTCCTTCTCATTCTGCCAAAAACCATTGAACCAACAACGGAATCCTAATATATTGACAAGATTTTGGGGGTTTTAGGTGCCTGTCTTTGAAAGGGCAGCCAGCTTGCTGCAGAGGTCTTTTAGAATGTCTCTTCCAGGGAATATTCTTTTAAGACTGCTAAATGAAAGTAATAATAAAGAACTTCAATCAGTCAGATAGAGGAATGTAATGTGGCTAATGGAAAACCACAGTGAAGGGTGATGGAAAGGTATGTTTGCTGTTGAGGAAGGACATCATGTCTTCTGACTGGGAAACTGTTGCTTTGGTAGGGTAGCAGCTAATCCCATTCCATGTGGCACGGCCTAGTCATCACAGGATGAGCTTTTGAACTTTGTCAGCTCTACTGATTGCATTCTCTGTGCTTTGTGCCAGGTTTTGGCATTCCTCAACCAAGATTCCCTGTCTCCTGTTTTGTCAGTGTTGACCAGATTCTTCCATGACACACCACTGATGCTGGTGGCCTTTTGATACGATGTGTGGTGAAAGAAATGTTGTTGATACTGCTATGATTTTGCATTTTGCAGCAGCACAAGTGCCAAGGAGGACTTGGACTTACTTTATTCAAGGGAATAGCATCCAAACACAAAAATTCATCATATTTTCCATATGAAACCAAAATCAAAATGAAAGATCTGGACAAAAAGAGGGAGATACATTTTTACTTAAGGATTAGTCTCATTTTAATTGTATATCCACAGATTCTGATGGAATAATACAAAGCAAAAAATAAGAATACATACTGAACAGCAATCTATGTCTTCTAGCATAAACCACCTAGTTACAAACACTTTAGAAAAATGACAGGTCACACGTTTTTACATGTAGGTTTGGGTTAAAAGGACCCACTACAAAGGAGAAAAAACTGAGATGGATCAATGTGATACTGTCATAGTGACTTTTAAACTTCACTTTACCAGTAGCATGCTGTATTTCTGACTGCCAGTAAATATGGAAATTCAAAAGAGAAAACATGTGCTTTTGGAGATAGAGCAATTTTGCCTGGTCATTTCACCTGCTGTCAGGCCAAACTGAGCTTATTGCCACCAGCATTTCATGAGCTCTTTTGTTTTTTCATGTCAAATAGAGGATGTGCTGCTTTTAAAACCTTTCCCATGGAGGTTTTCTTCCATGTGGGTTTGCACATCTGTGGGCAAATCATCTTTGGAAGAACCAGATGGATGAATTTGCAATAAGGTACGCTCTAAACATCCACTCACATTTACACAGCACTGTGAAGGGGAGATGGGATTCATTATCCAACCGAATATACAGCATCTCAGTTTTAATTCCTGGGTCTTCCTTGTGATTCAAAAGGATGATTCCTAAACAAAGTATTTTCACTGTATAAATCTGATACTTGCTGGTCAAGTCCTGTGGCTGCCTTAAGGAGCTGGGAAGGTATTTCCTACTCTATTCTCAGGATGTGATTTTTCAGGCTGACGCTGGCTGAATGTTGAAGTTCCACATAAATTAGACAGTGAGTCAATACCGCGGTTGTTGTGAATATTATGGGGGCACAATAATTTTGTCCGCAGCTAAAATGTGGCTATTTATGGATTCACCATCAGAAAAGCTCATGAAAGGTAAAATCCAAGGCCAGGAAAATGGTGTTGATAATTTCTGCTGTTTGGTAGGATACAGTGCATTCATAAATCAAAGTATTGATCCTCTTGAGATGTTTTTCTGAGGCAAGGTCTGCTGTACACTGGGGACACTGACCAGTACAGCAGTATTGCTACAAGGATGGAGTTTATTTCATTTTACTTTTTAACCATATGAATATATACATGGAAAAATTCTAATGTCAATGGGCTTTTAAGAGCAAGATTTTGTATTTTTTTGCTGGTACAGCACAATTCTCAACTGCATCTCCAATGGAAGCATAGAGCTTGGCTTATAAACCCCTCTGCAGATAGGCTTTGAGAGCAGCTCCTTGAGGAACTGGCAAAGAAACTTGATAAATGGCTTTGGTCACCTCAGATCTCTGTTTGTTCTATTGGCACAGCTCAGCTTCTATGCAAAGTAAGTCCTGTCACCTAGTTGACAACACCCTCCCAGTGCAATTCCATCTGTTTGCAGGCTGTGAAACCTTGAACCGCTGCCCCTGGGCAGCTGATGGTCTCCCACAGGTGGATCTGAGGTTGCAATGATCTTCTGACCATGAATGCAGTCTTTTGATGGTGTGTTTGTTACAGCACCTAGATCTGATCTTGCTTGAAGCCTGTGCAGGTCAATCAACACCAAACTCAGATTTGTTGCTCCACAGTTGGTAAAGGAACTCTGCCAATTTGCTTGTCTCTGTGGTTCTGTCAAAGAATTTGGAGTTACTTTGGTTTCCAGGAGCATCTAAAAGCACTGAAAAAAGTTAATGACCCTTTCTTTTTGTTGCTATAAAACCACACTTTTTACATTTAGCTAGGGTTGCAGGTTCTTTTCTATGTTGAAAAGAGTAAAAGCCACCCATCCAGCCAGGAGCATAACATCTACACACTCATATCGTTGTATTAACAATTCAAATATAGTGCATACTACTTAGAGTCCTCTGTTAGAAAGTGCTCTTCTGCAAGGTGGTTTCAAAGAACTTCCAAACTGACTCTGGTGTTCCAACAACCAACCTCCTTCGTGTCTAGAAATGAAGCTGGTGTTTGCCTTTTTCCCAGCTGAACTTTATCCTTGCCCTGAAGGAATGACTTGAAAAAATGTGAAGTTTCACCTTCAGGATTGCTCATTCTGTAGTTGGTTTTCTGCAAATGTAGACATAGTGGGAAAACCCAAACCTCCAGATTCCTCTGGCATAGTGGCTGCTGGGGATGGAGCAGTTGGTTTCTTCAGGTCTCAAGACTAAACATAATCAAGGTTTCTTATATTCCATGCCCATGTGTTCCGTAACAGCAGGATTTTCCATGACGTTGGGAACATTTTTTTCCTGTTTAGTAATTACAGATGCTTAAAAGGTTTCTGGAATTGTACTTTGAAAACATTATTAAATGATCTATTTGCTTTATTCATTATAGAATTTTAAAGTTCCCTTTCAGTGTCCAACTGCATTGCATTCTTGCATGGAAAGCGGATGATTTCTTATCTAAATGCATTAAAATGGTCTCAAAAGAGATAAGGACAATCTAGTTTGAAGTGTTATCAGTGGGAGATAGAGACTTCCCGTGCTCCTACACTACAAGATTTGTGATTGTTACTAGTCTGAGCTAAAATTAATTCCACTGGAAGAGTCCTTTCTTTATTTCAGCTGCTTCCTTTAGTCCATCTGACAGCCCACGTGTGGAATGGAACACCCAGCTTTGCAGGGTGGCTGAACCCGCTCATGTTTGGTAATCCCTGACTGCTGCTTCTGCCTTGGAACAGATGTCTGCTGTCTGCGTGGAGAGCTCTGGCCAGAACTGCTTCTGTAGAGAGGTGTCATTGGCATGAAACCCACGCTCCAAACCCCCTGAAGTGCTGTTTTTCCCTTGTAGCACAGAATTCACTGGCTCAGAATGAAGTTTCCAGAAAGCCACGGAGATTGGTGCTTGCTTGCTGCTTATTAGTAATATGCCAGTGAGACAGAATATGAGGTTCTTGCCACCTTCAGTTTCTCAGGGGGGTGCAGTGCTCTGTTTGTCGTGCAAAGGTCTGCTCAGTAAATACATCTGTGACTGAAGTGCGTGAGAAAAACACATCAAAAGAGAAGTAAGTTAGAAAGCAGCTTTGGTGCTCCTTTGTAGCAGTTGGGAAATAGAGATCTCATCTGTAGCAGTTTTAGTCACTGAAAGGAAAAAAGAGAAGCTTTATATATGGAGAGGAGACAGCCCTATCTTGAGGAAAGTCTTGCTTTGCTGGAATTGTCTTCCAGGGAAGTTCAGAGCCGAGTGAAGTGGTGGGGATTTCAAACAGCCACAGGTTGGAGGTTGCCAGGCTTGAACTGTTCCTTAAGTGGTGAAATAGGCAATTCTTCACCCACAAGGGGCTTTACCTGATGATTTGAGACTCGGTGAAAGATTTGGGTGAAATCAGGAGTTTCCAAATGATTTTTGGCCAAACAGTTTCTTAAATTTTCTTCCCTCCTTTGCTCACAGAATCTTCCTGAGTCCAAAACACAGATTCCAAGCGTCTCGGTGTCACATCTGCATCTCCTGGCTGATGAGCAGCTGAATCCAGACGCAGTGTCTTGCCTCACACCTGCAGCATTCTCCCCTTGGGTAGGTATGTGAGTAGATGAGGCCTCTCATTACCCAGGGATAGCAAGTAGGGAATTTCAAACATTTAGCAGCTTGTTTCCGCAATAGGAGGTATTAAGAGTGAATGATTGTCCAGTGTTGTGAGATCAATCAATACAAGGACAAGGGGTGAAAAACTTCCCTGTCCATAAGGCTCCTTCTTAAAACCAGACCTTTTTGGTGTATGTGTGCGGATAGGAGAAGATGATCATGAGAAGCTCTGTGGAGGCTACCATACCATGTGGGACTCTCAGAGTTATCAGAGTGCCTTACAAACTGAGACAGAGCAAACCAGAAAAAAACCACGGCATTTACTGCTAGGAATGATTCTGTGTGAGTTAAGAAGAGGAACTGGCAAAGGATTAACTGGTCAAGGCTGGAAGAGCTGCCTCAACTGGTGGGCACTTGGTATCTACTGGCTGTAGCAAGGAGGGAAACGCACCCTTCTCATTCCATGTTCACTAATCCCTGGTTGCCACGTCACTATGGAGGGAAGGGGGGTTCAAAGCAGAATGTCTCAATGCTGGCCAGCAGCAAGTTGGAGGAAGGGTTTATAATTTAAACAAAAAATATATCTCTTTTGGGGCTGGCAACTACTGGACTACAGGATGCTCTTAATTTACTAAGAGAAAACATGGTATCTAATTGCACTACTTAATAGCTCTCCACAGACCATTACTGAAACATACTGGAACCTGTCCTGAAAAGTGCTATTCTTGGCTTGCTTGGTTTTGTGGCTTTGTTTCTTTTTCTTTTTTTTCTTGTCTTTTTTTTTCAAAGGAATATGTTTCCAAAAAGTTTAATGGACTTTGATTCTCGGAGACAGGGGAGGCAGGCTCCATGAGCTACAGAACTGGGAATAAGATGGTGACAAGGTCTTACACCAAAAGGTCATTTTCGTGGGTGACTGCCAGGCTGCATCATTCTTCTGCTCCATTCATTCCACTCTGCTTTGATTCATGACATACTGGAAAGGAACAGAAAGACAGAGTTATTTTTAGAATGCAAATTGTAGTAAAAATGTTGGTATTCCCACTATGTAAAAACCAAAAATACAAGTATGTTTGGGTGTAATCCTCTACTAAAGCATATCAGGGGAAAAGAGAATGTTATTCATAGCTTTAATCGGCTTTCTTCTTCTCTAAGGATGTTTCCTGAGTGCATAGGACCATGGAAATGTTCTTGCCAGGTAGAAGAAGGCAGCTCTGCAATAAATACCCACATGCCCACCCTACCCCAGGTCATTTAGAGGGGCAGCGTTTCTCCTGCAGCTGGGACCAGCCCATGCTTTGGGACGAGCCACACAGTGCATGTGGCTGCAGCCACAGCAGGGTGAAGGCGGCAACAGCTTCTGAGTTTTACAACCCCCATGCACAAAGTGGGTGCTGCCTCTTCTGTGCTGAGTGAGCAGCACCAGGGTGAAGAGGCCATGGACCTAACCCAGTCCTGACTTTCCCATTTGTTAGTGGGTTACAAGTACAATGAAATCTGTCACACGGAGCCAAGCAAGAGAAAGGTACAGATCAAACCTGGTTTCCTGATCTTCTGCTGGGGGCACAGGCCTGCTTGGAAGAGAACCAGCAAGACAAGAAGTGAATCTCCACCACAGACTAACCACCCTCTCTTTTCGCCCCAAGGTCCCATTTGTTTCTCAGAACAATTCAGACTCAGCCAATGGACCTTGGCAATTTTTAGCAAAGCTCTTTTTTCTCTGGGAAGAGAACAGCAGAAATATGCACTGCTCCCCCTCAGGAGCTAGTTAGATAGAATAAAAAAAGAGACACTATATCACTCTGAAACAGAGCCAAAACCAGGCCAAATTATCCTGGCCTAGGATTTTGACACTGTCTCCCAAGCCTCTCTACACTTTTCCTCCCCATCTAACATTACAGCCTCGTATCTTGCCTTTACAGACAGCCAAGATGTGCTTGACAGCAGTTTTAGCCCCTCTGCATTGCACCATCCCACAAATGCTATGACTGAATGTCAGGAGAACTTTCCCGGTGCCTCTGGCTCTGCTCCATGACCAAATGGGTTCACTGGCAGAGGTAAAAGGCAGTGTCAGGAATCTGGTGGCATAGGTGAAGGTCGGTAACACCACAAAAGTGATGGCAAAGGGAGCTGTGAGGGAAAGGAGAGGCTTTCTCAGGTCCCAGACCCTTCAGTAATGTCCTGTTGGCTCCAGACATCTCCCGAGAGGTCAAACCTGCTTTCCAACGGGCCCACCAAGCAGTAGGGCCACTTGTGTCACTAAAGACTGGTTTTGTAAGTAAAGGATAAATAAAAAGGAGTAGTTACCTTTCCTTCTCAGCCATGTCTTGTTTCTCTTCTGCCCTGTAAACACAAACCACTTTTGAAATCTATCATCTAGAAGCAAGCAGTGTGATACAGTTATCCAGGGCATTTGTAGGGCAATAGCTGGAACTGGGTGAGCTTTAAAGTCTTTTTAACCCAAAGCAGTCTGTGACTCTGTGATCACTCTCATGCTGACCCAGCCAGTCTTGCCTCTGCCCATGACTGCCTTTTGCTTTTAGCAGAGCCAACTGCTATCACTGCTCATGGCCAGCACTTCTAACCGAAATCACTGGGGACAGAACAGGCCTAGGAAATGGAACAAAACTGTCAACTAATGTCCCTCTTGAAGCCACTTCAGCAGAATGAAGTGGCTTTTAAACTAAGCACCAGCTCTCACTTTCAGGTCAGTTTGCAGGGTTGTAGGGGGAAAATGTGCTATTTCGTACAGAGAGTGATTTCTGCTGACCTTTGCTAGCACCTGCAGTGCATGCTCAGAGTGAGTGCACTCCTGGGGTTAAGAGGAACAGATCTATGGATAAATACCCTTTGAATCAAGCTGCTTCTCCCTCCTGCAGCTTTTGCTTACTTGGAGAAAATCAGTAGAAAGTAAATGTAGGCTGTGTGGGATATCAGGGTAGGAGGAACACAGAATTGACACAAATAATGAGGGAATGCAACAACATCCTAAGAAATTAATCCACACCTCTTCCCCCTTCTCCTAGCGTTAATTTTACCTTTCTTTTCTGGCCTTGATCCTCTCTTCTTCATATCTGCAACGAACAGGAAACAGTCTTTAAATGGTACCCATCAGAACTGTCCACCTCTAGTAAAATGCAATGTTTACTCTGAAGGTGACAGAAAGTGCAACCCAGCACATTGTGCAGGCTCTTGCTTGGCACCAGGATAAGAGTAGGACAGGGTTCCATTACATGGGGTTTGATTCAACACTACCCTGGTACACAGGTTTTTTTGTCCTCCTCAGAGCCACAATGTGCCCCAGGGTCCCTCTGACACTCACTGTAAGACGCAGTCTGGGATCTGCACATGCTCCATTGGGATGAGTTGCTCCAGTTCCTCCAGGCTGTGAACATACTGGATCTTATTGATAAACTTCACACTGGCAGAGAAAGAAAGAATGTGGGCTTGAGCTCTTGTTTTGATGTTCTCTCCGTAGGAAGTCATAAGTTTCCCAATGGGAACTGGGAGCTCTGTATCCTCTTTAGTCTGAATGTCTCATCTCCTCCCAGTAGGACTACAAATTGTGGTGAGGTGCCACATTACTGTACCTCACTTTTCTTTGACCCTTGCTCCTCTATATCCATAGGAGGATAAAAGGACCACCATTCCTCCTCTTCCCAGGAAATCTTTATGCGCTACCCACTGGGACAAACTGATCTGGATCCAGACCACCACAGTATCTCCTAAAACCACCTGTAGAGTTGGCCTTGGAAACATCAGGGAGATGTAGGACAAGAGACAGTGTCACCTTGGTTGCTACGAGCTAAAGGTGAGCTTAAGATCTGATCTGTGAGATTAAACTTTCACTCCAAACCCAGCCATGTTTGGGAACATGATCTATGTACTGGGAACGCATCACAGTTACCTGATGAAGGGTCTGGATATGGCCAGCACTGTCCGGATGAACCACGAGGGATGCACGATTATCAATGCTTTGAGGTTTTTACGCAGCCTGTGGAAGAGCCATGGGACAGAACTCAGATTCAAAGTACCTTTCCTTAAACTCTGTCAGGGCACTAACAAGTGTCATGATGCTGACCAGCCTCAGATGGGGGTCTCCAGACAAAAGCCTTGCCTTTGTCTTTAAGAACCCTATTTCAGCTCTGAGCTGGCAGGCTGCAGGAGCCCTGCCTTGCTTGGGTGCTGTATTAGCCTGATCTCTGTGAAGGTGCTTGTGAGGGCAAGAGGGTGATGCAGAGAGCCTGGAGTAAGTCAGAAAGCTGTAACAGAATGGAATCACAGCACCTGGAGAGTGAGGAAGGCAGACTGGCTGGGAAGGCTGTGAGGAAGCAATGGAAGAGATGTGGGAAGAAGACTGGGAAGAATGAAGAGGCAACACCAATGGGATTCTCACCTTCTGTCTATCATCTGGTAGCATTTCTTCAGCCAGCCCAGGCCTGGCATCCTCCTGCGTGGCGTTGCTCCATTCAGGTACACGATCATATAGTCCTCAGCTACCAGCAGCTCCAGGCTACTGATCACGTATCTATTGAGTGGTGATCAAAAGGAACAGGAATATGAGACTCAAAAAAGGTCCCTGAGGCTTCCTTAAGTGCCTATGTGCTACCTCTAAAGCCCTCCAGACACTTTCTTTGTAGGCCTTGGAATAAGGCAGGAATCTGGCACCACTGTAGGATTATTTTATTATGCCCTGCAGGGGTATTTCTCTGGGATCACTGTTCACATAGTGCATGCACTGATGGACATCCCTGCACTGTTCTGCCTAGCAAGAGCATCTACCAGCTCTTCAGCACTGTGTACATATGCTCTGCCTTGGCTATGAGTCCATCACTGGCATAATTAACACTGAATGTTTGAATGCTTTGACTCATTGGACTTGGATGTGAACTCTGTGGACAGTGTCTCACCCAGTGATGCTCGCCCCAGTCTGCAGCTGCACCCTGGGTACCTTTGGCCTGGATTCAAACTATTTCCAGCTGAGATCTGGGATGCACTGAATACATGGAAAGTGCTTCATTGGAGCCCAAGTTACCTTCCCTGCCCTCCTCTTCACTCAGACCTTGACCAGCCACTTACAGGAAGAGATTCTCCATGATGTAGTGATAATCAGCGAGGTTACTGTCTGGCAGATAGCAGGCAGCAAAGACAATGATGGCATTGAGACCTTCTCCGTAGTATCCTGGGAAAGAAAGACACAGGCAGCATCAGTGACATTTTCCAGGGGGAGATGTGAGAGCTGAAGGGAAGATGCATTGCCAAATTTGGGCCTGGGCTGGGTTTTGTGCCTCTGTTGAGCTCCAGGTAAGTGTTTGTACCTCTCACACAGTCAGAATTGCCCCTGCTCCTGGTTTTGGCTATAACATGCACGTGGGATTTGAGGAAGGAATTTGTGTATGTCACAGCACAGAGCTAAGAGCTTTGTCCTGTGTTGTGGCTGGGATTTGCTTGGATTTCAGGGATAGTCACTCTCTGGAGATGCTGGCCTTTATCTGTGCCACTGGAGACAGCTCAGGTGCTGAGCTACAGAGGGGTCAGGTACCTGCAGGCCCTTCATCGCTGGGGATGCAGGTACTTAACCAGGACTGAAGGTGAAGTACAGTCACCCTTGGTCAGAGCCAGCGTTATCCCTGCTTTTGCTTATTGAAGCATTGCTGTGTGTTTCTTAGCATGAGCTGGGTTCTTTGTGCTTCTCTGCCACGCAGCAGTACAAATCAAATAGCAATTTCCCCCTAAGGACAGTCAAAACAACCAGTGACAGCATCCCCTCCAGCTCGACAAAGACGGACGGAAGGAAAGCCACCAAGACAGGAGCAGGCTGTCCTCCTCCTCACCTCCGTGTGTCACCACCCGCATGTAGGGTTTGATCATCTGGAGGTCGATGCGGTGCTCCTGCTCCCCAATGATGACAGTCCTCCAGAGCCGCCCGTTGGTAGCGCTCCCATCTTCTGTGCCACCATCCCCAAAGAGGTCTGCGCTGTCCCCTGGCATGTTCTTGGCTGTGGCCACAGGAGTGTCATCTGGCAGAGGGACAAACATTTCTGCCTTTCATATAACGTATGGAGAGGCTCTGCGAGAGCTTTGGTGTGCAGTTACTGACAATAACAACCACAGGATCATCTGTTTCATCTGCAGCTTTGATCTGGGTGAGACTGTGGTTCTTAATAAGCTAGAATGGTTTGAATTGGAAGGGACCTTAAAGATCCCCCAGTTCCAACCCCTGCCACGGGCAGGGACCCCTTCCACTGGAGCAGCTTGCTCCAAGCCCCTGTGTCCAACCTGG
>JBCJKH010046363.1:10148-21453 GCA_039877255.1 Loriculus beryllinus | reverse complement strand
CGATGTGATGGGAATTGCTGCTAATGCCATCTCATCCACTGCCTGAGGAGATGGCTGCACCCATCCTGCGATGGGTGCCTGCAGGGGCTCATCACGGGCTTGAAAATTAATTATCAGCTCTGTAAAATGATGCATAGCCCTGCTATTATGATCAGCGGGGTCGTGTGCCTTTTGTTGTCCTAATCTACTCTGAGTTTGGCGGAGATTCATTGTCTCTGCATTGGGAACAAGCCTTTGCTTTCTGCTCTGTGTTGTCCCCTCTGTGCACCAGCTTAATTCCTGTCTGCAAATGCAGCTGGAGCCTGGGGCAAGGTGCCGATGGGGATGCACAGCCCTGGAGGTGTCTGTTTATCTATGACAGCTTGGCTTTGGCACTAGAGCTGGGTTCTCCCACCGCTGCCCGCTGCAAGCCAGAGGGATGTTTGGGAGGCAAGTCCAGCCTCCACAGCCTGTGCTATCGCTGTGCATTGTATTGTACTTGCTGGGACCTGTGTGGGATTTGAGGTGCCTGCTGGGAAGCAGAGGAGCTGGGATGGGATAAGTCCTGAGTGTCCCCTGGGCAGGCTGGCAGTCCCAATGGCTTGGCTCCCCTGGACAGTCTATTACACCCTGTGTTTCAAGGGATAATTATCCTGACAGGATAGAGCGGATTGTCCGCGGCTTGAGAGCTGAATGCAGGGAAAGACCCAAAGTCTAGGGAGGAGATTAATAGCTCTTGTCAATAATGTGGAAGAAAAGATAACTTGATGGGTTTCACATGAGTAATCTCCATGTATACAAAAGCATTTTCATAACTTTGAAGGATGTGCTTGAAATTCATCCCCTTGATATCATCTTTCCTTGCTGGTCAGTTCACTGTTCATTTGCTTTAGTGCCCTGTCAGTGGCACGTTTCCCTCTCAGTCCCAAAGAGACCTTTGGGCATGTGGCTCTTGGGCTCAATGGAAATCTGCTCTGCATCCAGTGCTGCTCTCATCCCACCTTCCTGTAGCAGGAAAGGGAGGAATCAGCAACTGCTGCTTCCATATGCCTTTCCTGTGTCCATCTGCACAGGCTGTGTTGCTGGTTCCCTGCGATCCCCACATTGCATCTGGGAGCATCCATGCGTGGTGGAGTCAGGATTAATTTTGGATGCCTTTGCATGGATTTCTGGGGTGGCTCTGCCTCTCCAGAGGAGGAAGTTCTGCCTTCATCTCCTTGAGAAACTCCTTCCCTCTTGCTGCTGCGGCCCTACAGCAGAGGTGGTGATGGAGATGCAGGGGCTGTGGCTCTGTCACGGCGTTGCCCCATGGGGGACCCTTTCTGAGCTGTAATTAACAGTGTGCTACATTAATTGGTGTCTTCTGCTAAACGATGAACGTGTTTCTTGTCCCATTAAGGGCGGTGATGACAGGAGGGGCAGGGAGCTGTCACTGGTGATTAGCAGATCCCTGCAGGATGCTGCAAGCTGGGATGGCCATGGAGACTGCAAAAGGCTGGGATTCAGCAGGGTGGGAGGGCAGCAGGGGTTGATGAGAGGAGCAGGGTGACCAGAGGACAGTGGTGGACACTGCCTGGGTGCTCCCTTGGTGCTACTGATAGAGGCTGAGCTGGTGGGAGCTCCTGGCAGAGGGGGTGAGGATGGGACATCAATCAGAGCCCAGCCCATGTCCCACTGGGAGTACAGGGATGTTCATGGCACTCGGCCATGACATCCAAAGGGCTCTTGGAAGAACAACTTGAGGTGTATTTCTGCCCTTCTCCTCCTTCCTGTGGCATTCCTAGGTAGTGTAAGCTTCCCGCTAGGAAGCTTATCCCAGAGGTGCCCTGACTGCTGATGGGTTTGGGAATGGGGTTAGAGTTTCCAGCTGCTTCAGTCCAGAGCAGGCTTGTTTGCAAGGGTTTGGCTGCAGTGGAGGTGGGGAATGGCTGGGACATCAAGGAGATGCAGCCTGGCTTTACGTGTGTCTGCAGACCGGGAGCGGATCGGCCAGGACTCCTCGTACGAGCAGGAGGGCAAGGTTCAATTCGTCATCGACGCCGTCTATGCCATGGGGCACGCTCTGCACAACATGCACAAGAACCTGTGCCCTGGCAAAGTGGGGCTGTGCCCCAGGATGGACCCGGTGGATGGTGTGGAGCTGCTCAAGTACATCCGCAGTGTCAACTTCTCAGGTCTGTCCATCCCTGGGGCTGGGTGGCTCCGGTTGTCCCCGTTATGGGTCGCACAGCAGCACCCAGAGTTATCCATGATACCATTTGGCACCCACTGCAAATACTGGGTGGTTTTGCAGCACATCAGCAGATGGGGAGGTCTGAGCTTCCACATCTGAAGCCTTTGGAAAGGAACCTGGCATCTGGCCTGCCCTCACCCTGCTGTCCTGCTGCCTGTACCCCCACTGCTGCCCCACTGCCTGGCAGAGGTCCTGCTGAATCATGAATCATGCTGCCCTGTCCTTGTCTGTGTTCGGATCTCCTCTGGAAGTACATCTTTTTCTCTGCTCTATCTCCTTAAACATTTTCTGTCTTGTTCTCCTTATTACTTCTATTTATCTCTGCACTGCAATCTCCTCTGCAGTGTCTCTTTTATTTATTTTTCCTTCTTGCTTGATTTTTCTCTTCTTTTCATTGTGTTTTTCTGCACAGTTTACTTGATTTAACTTTAGAGCTGCTTTTCCCTGTTTTCTTATAAGAAGCACCAACCTGGCTGGTGCAACTGCACGGTGCCTGGCATTGCTCCATGAGCTCCAGCTTCTGGGGCAGTCAGTGGGTCAATGCCATATGGTCCTTGCACCAGCATCACCCGGGCAGCTTGCAGCACCCCCAGCAGTGAGAAACCACACACCAAGAGGGAAGCATCAAACCAGAGCCCCCTTCAACACCAACACCCAGAGCAGCTGGTGCTGGAGGTGCTGGGGATGCTGAGCCTCCCTCTCCTGCAGGCATTGCCGGGACTCCCGTGACGTTCAATGAGAATGGGGATGCACCAGGGCGCTACGACATCTACCAGTACCAGATCAGGAACTCCACTCCTGAGTACAGAGTCATCGGGCAATGGACCGACCACCTCCACCTAAAAGTAAGGCTGGGGTCTGGCTGGTGCCTGGTGCCAAGGGGAAGGTCCTGCAGGTTTGTTCTGCATCCATTGAGGACATGTAGCCTGTAGCAAACCCAGCTGGGAGCCAGGGAGCCCATGGGTGCAAAGTTTGGCAACCAATCTCTTGGGGTTCAGAGGAGAGGATGTCTGTTTTGGCTCAGCCTCAGAGACTCACCATCAGTGTGTGTGGCCATATCCCATGGGCTTTGGGCATCTGACTTTGCAGCTCTGATAAGGGGAGGAGAGGCCAGAACAGAGCAGAAGGGAAGGAGGAACTTTATTTTGGGTTTCTGGTGTTGACTCTTCCCAAAAGGTGGATGGAGGGCTTGTGTTGTCCCCATGCTGGGTAGGCCTGTATAGGGGATGTACTGCTGGGGCAAGGGGTCGGATCCAGGCACCACTGTTATGAGCAGAGGTGCCCTGGGATGCTGGACATGCCCAGCTCGATGTCAATGGGGCTGGTGCCATCTCGCCCCACAGGTGGAGAGCATGCTATGGCCGGGGGGTGGGAATCAGCTCCCCAGCTCCATCTGCAGCCTGCCCTGCAAGCCAGGCGAGAGGAAGAAGTTGGTGAAGGGCATTCCCTGCTGCTGGCACTGCGAGCGCTGCGACGGCTACCAGTACCAGCTGGATGAGTTCCACTGCAAGCGGTGCCACTTCAACGAGCGGCCCAATGAGAACCACACCAGCTGCACCCCCATCCCCATCATCAAGCTGGAGTGGAGCTCACCCTGGGCCGTGGTTCCTGTCTTCATCGCCATTGTGGGCATCATCGCCACTCTCTTTGTGGTGGTCACCTTCGTGCGCTACAACGATACGCCCATCGTCAAGGCGTCGGGGCGGGAGCTGAGCTACGTCCTGCTGACGGGCATCTTCCTCTGCTACGCCACCACCTTCCTCATGATCGCTGAGCCCGACTTGAGCACGTGCTCCTTGCGGCGCATCTTCCTCGGGCTCGGCATGAGCATCAGCTACGCCGCCCTGCTCACCAAGACCAACCGCATCTACCGCATCTTCGAGCAGGGCAAGAAGTCGGTGAGCGCGCCCCGGTTCATCAGCCCCGCATCCCAGCTGGTCATCACCTTCAGCCTCATCTCGCTGCAGCTCGTGGGCGTCTGCATCTGGTTCATCGTGGACCCGTCCCACTCTGTCATTGACTACGAGGACCAGCGGACTACAAACCCCCACTTTGCCCGGGGCATCCTCAAATGTGACATTTCGGACCTCTCCCTCATCTGTTTGCTTGGGTACAGCATGCTTCTCATGGTCACCTGCACTGTGTATGCTATTAAGACCCGCGGGGTCCCAGAGACTTTTAACGAAGCCAAACCCATCGGGTTCACCATGTACACTACTTGCATTGTGTGGTTAGCCTTCATCCCTATATTTTTTGGGACGTCACAGTCAGCGGAAAAGGTAAGTGAGGAGGGATAGGTCTGGCTGGGGGCTGCCAGGAAGGGGGCTGAAAGAGGCTGGTATGTCCTAAGCAAGGAGAGGGCCTGCCAGCTTGGGAATTGCAGTGGGAAGAGTTGCTGTAATAGGGAGCAGAGACTTTCCTGTTTCACTTCTTCCCTCTCCCTCTGGTTTTCAGTGCCCCATTGGCTGCTCTGCCCCTCTCCAGACAGGATAGCAGTGGGCAGCAGAGGCTGCTGTGGGCTGGGGGAGGATGAGCGCCTGGGACAGATCTAGGTGCCCAGTCATGAGCACCATTTCTGCATGGAAAAGGGATGAAGGGCTGCCCAGCCAGCACCTTTCCCAGTGCTGAGTCAGTGATGGAGAACGGAGAGATGGTGCTGCCCTCCAAAATCCATGAGAGCTGGGAGCAGGGGAGGGCAAGGGGCCGAGGGGCTTGAGGAGGAGCATCCGTGCCACTCCAGTTGTGACTTAACCAGTCAGGGTAGACAAGGCCAGGCCAGATACAACCTGTCTGTCTGTCCATCCTCCTCCCCATCTGTGGCTCCTGAAGGGTAGTCCTGGTGGTGGTACCCACGGGACTGAGGCCAGCCTGGATGAAGCTCTCTGCTCAAGTGAGAGGGATTGAGAACAAAGAAGAAAAATCCCATGAACAAGACCCAAATCCCCTTTGCCTGCCAGCCAAAACAAGAATCCCATTTGTGTTAAATGCAAACAGCTCACGCCTGCCAGCCCGGAGCTGCCTGTGAGAAATAAACCTCGGTGTTGCTGTTCCCTGGGAATCCCCAGGGTGACCCACTGCCCGGATTCCTTCTGGAGCCATCACAAGTGGGACCATTTCCCCTGGATGTGCCTGCTGTGATGCTGAGCTGCTGACACCATGGCTTTTGGAAACACCTCCTGCAGAAGGGCCAGGAGTGGTTTGCTGGGAGATGTTTCAGCTGTGTCCTGAGGGGCTGTCTCTGCTCAGAGCACCAAACCCTGGAGCTTGAGGTCTGCACAGGCACCTCCAACCTTGGCTCAACCAAAAAGCCTCTACCAAACCAACCCACCCTCGCTGGAAATGTAAAGGATTAAAGGAAATAAATGGAGCCTTTTGCAGCATTTCCATTTTGATGAGATGGCAGGGGAGATACTAACAAGAAAGCAGGTTTTTTAAGAAATTATTGCAAAACAAAAGCTCCCTTAAAGCCTCTTTAATGTGCTCGGCATACTGTGGGTAATAAAGATGGAAATGATAATGATTGTAGATTATGCGCAAGGTTGCTCACCTCTTCACTGCAGCTTGTCATGGGATAATTTAGGGCTGCCGAAAGCTGGCTGTCAAGCAGCAGTTCGACAATAGGCTGTGCCTCACTTCGGGGGCTTGTAATATGCAGGGCTCCTCTGTTATTAGGCTGCTAACAAGCTGATTAGAGGCGGAAAAAGTGATGTTCCCAACTCCCCTTGGACGCTGCTCGCTCTCTCAAAGCCTGCGGCTGCCACGGCATCCGCTGAGCAATCCCAAGGAGGGGTTTGTGGCGGTTCAGCTTGGTGCTGGGCCGTGCTGCCATGGGCTGTGTGCTCTGAGCATCGCCGGGCTGCGGCTGAAGGGTGATGGATGCACTCAAAGGGACAGCCAGAGGAGTCAGGTGCTCGGTGCTGCCCTGATGCTTTAGCTGCTGGTTTGATGTATTGGGGAGGAAAAGGCCAAACAGGTGTTGTTATGCAACCTGCACAGAAGATCTGGTGTTGGCATCATGCTGTGGTGGTGGTGGTGCAGCTGGGATGCTCAGGAGGGCATCCCCATGTCATGGCAGAGAGGGTTCCTCTCATCTTTGCCCCATTCCTGCAGGGACATTGCCCACTGTTCTCCCCATAGAGCGTGGCTGGAGATTCACTGGAGTCCTGAGGATGCCATGGGGCAGACTCACACCTCCAATTGCTGCCGGCAGCTCTGCCCTGACCCCATCTGAGCTGCCGATGGTCCAGAGGAGATGAATAAACCCCTTTGGTTTAATTGCATTTTGCTTTACCTTGTGCCTACAACTTTGCATGGAGGTGGCATATTATTATAACAAGTCCCCCAAGCCTTTTCTCAAAAGAACCTCTTATCCCTGCCGATCCCAGCGGATTACAGAAATAGCAATAACAGAGGATCTAAAGAAAGAGACAATTTCCTGTGCTGATAAGGCAGCAGCTGAACAGCGGTGTCATTGTCTGCTGCTCTGTTTATCACATTTGCTTTCAGCGAGGGAAAAGAGGGAGAGAGAAAGGAAGGAGAAGGACTGTCCAGTGGTTTGTTCAGCGGTGCTGGATGAGGGCTGAGCGGGTTTTCCTTCCCTGGGTTTAGAAGGGGGGAGGTTGCCAATAATGGCAGAGATTTGCTCTGGGACAAGTACAAGCTGTGCAAGGCTGTGCCTGGCGTCTGGAATGCTCCCATGGGGTAGGATGGGCTCATCCAGCCCTGGGGCAAAGGCTGAGCACAGCGCTGGGCTTGGGGATTGTATGGGGTCATTTAGGGTGGCTGCGGTCCCTCGACACAGCATCATCATCTTGAGTCAGAGACAGGCTGTGGTCTTTGATCCTACCCACTGAAGCACTGGATGCCGCTGCACCGGGAGCTGGAACTTCTTTGATAGCAGCAGCGCACACGTCAAAGGGCTCTGGGGAAGCTCAGGTGTCAATAGCAGAGGGGAAAAGTGGGGCCCTGGGTTGGAAAATGATTAAGAGAGCAGGAACCAGAGTTGTGAGCAACGTCATTTTTTGATGTAACCGGTTAACTGTGCAGTGCTTCATGGCTGTGCTTGGGTTCCAGGCTGAAAATCTTTCTCTCTGAGCTGGAAAGGGGCCTGACGCAAAGCTGAGGTTGGAGCAGGATGCAGAAAATGGGGCTGTCTCTGGAGAGTGCATCATTAGGGTGCAGGGAGCCACGGTGGCCATGTGAGGCCCCAAAAGTGCTGCAGGGCTCAGGGATGGGAGGAGTATGGGGTGTATGGAGTTGGTGCCACTCGATAGGGAATCCCTATTGGCGATGGAGTCCGACCTGGAGATGTCTGAGCTCAAGCTCAGCTGCTCTTTCCCTCTTTGCTGAAACGCCTCCAAGTCCCAAGGCACGGGTGGGAGTCACTGCAGAGGCAGGAAACATGGAAAATGATGGATTGAGAAGTGAGGCTCCTCCGAAAGGCATCTGCTGGGAGCAGGAGGAGCAGGAGCATGGCAGTGAGGAGGATGAAGGGCTTCTGAGCCCTGTGAGTGCTGAGCAGAGTTGTTCCCCTCTCTGGGACGGGGCTTGGGGTGCCTGGAGGTGGTGTTCCAGTGCTACCCCCATTCCCAGCATCCAGGTCACCTTCAGCGAAGTCTGCAGAGTCACAGCAAGGGTTAAAAAGAAGAGAGAAACATAAAGGAAGCGCAGCTATTCTGGCCCAGTGATGTGTTTTGACTTTCCTTGATGAAATGGCATTTTTATTTCCATAAGGTGCCTAGATTGACTCTGTGTACACATAGAAAGTGGAACAAACAAACCAGCGCATGTGACAGCAAGAGGTTTTCTTCTGGGGACAAACAAAACTTTTCCATTAACTCAAAACAAGCTTTTTTTGCCTTGTTTTTCCCCTTTTGAGTTGATTTGAAATGCTTTTGGTCCGTGTGGTTTGTTTTCTTTGCACTGTCACTGGGAGCCATGGTCCTGCATGGGATGACACCCTTAGGATGCTGCAGCCCCTCAGATCCCCCTGGCTCCTCCAGGTCCTGCCACCTTGCGCAGGACTAAGTCCCATGTGTGCAACAACTGCAGAAGAAACCCCAGACACCGCGCTTTGAGCCACGGGATAAAGCTCAGAAACTGCCTTGAGCCTCCTTCTAAAACCTTGTTGGCAACCAGCAAAGCAGCCCCAGCTCCAGAGCACAGATGGAGAAGACACCAAGGTGCATGCAAAGGCACCTGAAGACCCAGAACCCTCCCCCTGCCCCAAGAGACCCAGCAAGAGCTGTGTGGTAGAGGAGAGGATGCTGGAGCTGTGTGCCTAGAGCAGGGATGCTCACGGAGGGGCTGCTCGCCCAGGCTCCCGTGTTTCTTGGATGCAAGAGATGGGGATGAGCATAGGGAGGGCGTCTCTTTGCCTCCCAGTGTCCCTGATTCAGATGCCCCCGGCTTGTAAGGAGCCTGCCAAATGCTTTCCATAGAAAAATGGATTATTCTGCAGCCAGATTAATGGGCTTTCATTTTGCAAAACATCTGTCACTGTTAGTCCTGGACAGTGAGCGTGAAATTAGTTTTGACTGCGGAAAGGCAACGTCAGTGAGTAATATGTGACTTACATGACAACGGCCCAGGGAGCCAGATGGGGAATGGGAATTACCTGTTGAAGGAGCTGGGGAAGCCAGGGGTGCCCTAGGCTGGACTGGGAGTGGGTGTTCTCTCTGTATCCATCACCGTAGCATCAGTGGGCTGTGAGTGTGGGTAGGACAGAGGGAGGGTGATGAGGTGCAGCGGTTCTGTCCTTGCTGGTGTTGGGGTGCTGGCGGGTTGCTGCTGCAGCACGCATCAGTGTGGGGAGGGCTTGGCACAGGGGGCCCCTGAAACGCAGGTCCAGGCACTGGCACAACATCCCTGTGTCTGCAGGAGGAGGAAACAGTGGAAGTGAGCCAAAGGCCCATGCAACAGGTGGAGTCTGACATTTAGGAACCAATACTGTGACCATTTCCAAACCTGGCTCCCTACCCCTTCACTGATTTAACCAAACCTTTCCATGCTCCCCTGTTTCCCCCTTTCCCTCTCTGGATAGGAGGATCTATCCAAATCCTCCTGGATCCTACAGAGCAGCTCTGAGTCTCAGCTCATGCCCTTGTGTCTTGCAGATGTACATCCAGACCACGACGCTCACCATCTCGGTGAGTCTGAGTGCCTCGGTGTCCCTGGGCATGCTCTACATGCCCAAGGTGTACATCATCCTCTTCCACCCGGAGCAGAATGTCCCCAAGCGCAAGCGGAGCCTCAAGGCGGTGGTCACGGCGGCCACCATGTCCAACAAGTTCTCTCAGAAGGGAGGCTTCCGTCCCAATGGAGAAGCCAAATCAGAGCTCTGTGAAAACCTGGAAACACAAGGTAACGTGGCTCCTGGCAGGTCCTGCTGGGGACCAATGTAGTGCTGGGAAGCCCAAAGCCCTGGCTCGCTGATGGGTCATAGCTGTGCTCTCCTGCATGGGCACAAGCAATGGGATATCTCAGTGGCCGCCCCATGGCTTTGCCATCCTCCAGGACCGAGGGCAGTGTGGGAAGGGATGCATCTCATGCCTGGGGGTCACTGGTCCCCACCATGGCCAAAGCCACCCTGAGGAGGGAGGTGTGCTCTGCTTATCTGTGCTCCAGCTGGGGCATGAGCAGGGATTCCTGGCTGTTGGCCTTGTCAGGCTGACACTGACCTCCCTGGGAAGAGGCTCGGAACCCTTGGGAAGCTGCTTGTGTGCCTGTTTTGTCTTTGGGTTTCCAAAGCCAAAGCTTTGCAGGAGGAAGGAATGATTGGAGCCAATGCTGCTGGGGTCCTTTGAGAAGGGAAATCCCATCCAGGCTAAATCTGAAGTAAACCCCATGGAAATACAAATGTTCCTCATGTACCAGCAGAGTTTCTGAGTTCCAGCATCAATGGGATGGAGTCCAAACAGCGTTTCATGGAAAGCCATGATTGTCTTTGTAATCCCATGCTTGCTCTCTTTCCATTCTGAGCTATTTAATATCCCTTGGCATCTCCATCGCTCTGTATAATGGCTCTCGCTGGCAGTAGCTCTGTATGCGACGTGTCTCTGTAGGAATCTCTCTGAATAATCAACTCTTTCATCTACCTGTGTGCCCTATGAAGGGCTGCTACATGACTAGACCCACCAGCACCCATGCTTTTGTGAGCCGCAATCACAGATCTGTGTGGTCTGTGATCCTATCCCAGTGTGGCAGTGGGTACTGGTCCCCCTGTTACCCCCATTGTGTCTGTGCAAGAGATGCTCCATGCAAGGCTGGGAGTACCAATGGGCTCCCCACAGTACGGGCTTGCCAGGAGCAGCCCTGTCCTGGAGACTCCCCATGGCATCAGTGTCACAGGCTCTGATACTGTGTCTGTGTGGCTTTGTTTCCCTCCAGCCACCCACAGCTCCTGCCCAGGGCTCTGCTGGCACAAAGGGCTCAGAGGCACGGATGCAGCGAGCACCTCATCTGGGACCTGAAGCCAGACATTCCCGTATGCTCTCTGCTGCTCTGGGCATCCTTTCCTGCATGGGTCTCACAGCAGGAGCCCCTGGGGCTTGTATTTGCCAGGAGCAGGGAGACCTGAGCCTCCCATCTGCTGCATCCCAGCTCTGGGAATATGGGAGCTGGGTGTGAACAGGGCATCCAGCTGGGCATGGCATCAGTGCAGAGGGCAGGAGGTACAGGGGGGTGTCAGCAGGACCAAGGGGGTGCTCTTCACTGTCACTGCCAGGTCATATATCCTTAAAGAAACAGCAGAATAAGTAATTCTCAGGGCTTTGATGTGGGCAGGTTATGGAAACACCGCAGTTAACCACTCGCTGTCAGCTCTGATTTCTTAGGGCCTATCTAATTGTTGTCTGGGGACACCAGAACCTGCAGCAAGGTTCGTTTGTCAGCAAGGCATTGAGACAGGTTGAGCTGCTTGGTGCCCCCTCAGCACAGTGCCATGGGGATGGTCTCCAGAGGATGTATTTGTGCTGCTTGTGGTGTTTTGGGCTTTGCTGTTTATGGAAATGAGGCCTTGCATTTCAGCTGTGACCCAGACAAGAGAGAGGTTAATCTTTTCTGTTACAACCAGTTCCGACCTATAACTCCTCA
>JBCJKH010046363.1:0-10048 GCA_039877255.1 Loriculus beryllinus | reverse complement strand
GTTTTGGGCTTTGCTGTGTGTGCTGGTGCTTGTCCCTGTCCTTGGCTGGAGGGTGTCTGTGTGTGTGCTGAGCCCTGTGGTACCTGAGGACCTTGTGGTGGGATCTTTGCAGCCCAGCCAAGTCTCTGGGACAAGGCAGAGCTCTGCAAGTGGCAGCTTCCACCTCGCAGAGCTGTGGCTGCCTCTAAAAGCAAGTGAGCCCAGAGGCCGGACGCAGGAGGATTTATTGCTCTCTGGTGAAATCTCTTTATTGCTTTCCTGGCTCCAGGCCTTGCTGCAGCTCCCTGCTGTCAGCCTGGGGCATGCGGCGGTTCTGTAGCCACTGCTTCCCCTCCTGTGTTCAGCCCCATCCCGAGGACTGGGGGAGCTGGAAGGTGGCAGCAGGTTTGTGTGCGTGCCCTGCTCCTCCAGCACGGGCACAAGCATCCTGTGCTGAGGGATGCAGCCGGGCTTCACACCACCACTGCTGGTGCTGCTGCTCAGGTCCATGGACCAGTGTGCAGGGGTGCAGGCACCCAGCTTGGACCCCAAACTTTACTCTGCAGGGCTGGGGCAAGCTCAGCTTTTGGGAACATGGAACAGGTTTGTCTGTAAGAGGTTGCTGAGGGAAGTGAATGGGAGCTTGAGAGCACATTCCCCATGGCTCATGATGAGCCATGTTCATGATGAACCGTGTTCAGAGAGCCCCCAGGGTCTGCCATGAGGCGTAGCCCCTCTGCCAGACTCACTGCCCTTGCAGGGAATGATCCCAAGTGCCAGCACTGACTGATCCATGAGCAAACCCAATGTCACCTCTTCGCCTGCATCCCCTGGCACGACGGTCAGGTCAGGGTGACGGGCTGGGCGCCAGGAAGGGATGATGGACTTCATTAATGATACATGTGAGGTTTGTCTCTCTTTCCAGCACTGGCTACCAAACAGACCTACGTCAGCTACAGCAACCACGCGATTTAGCTCCAGTGATCACAACTGCTTGGCATGGAAGGAGGCTGTGGGTGCCCCGAGGGAGCAGAGCTGCGTCCTCATCAGGGGATGCTGGAAGGGACAAGGTGGTGACAAGAGGGGGGGCCGACAAGCTCCTGGTGGGGCCGCTGGGCAGAGCCCCTGGGGAAGATGAGCAACAGCAGCAAAACAAGTACAGAGAAAGAACAGCAAAGACCCAGGGAGCATTGTGATGGTTGCATGTGTCCCCAGGACCAACAGTCGGACAGGGGGAAGGTGATGCAGGGAAGAGGTGATGGACTTGGGCAAGTCTTTGTTTTTTTTTTTTTCCTGTATCTTGGCAAAAAAGAAACCAACCAATACCCAACATTTTCCCTTTTCTGGAATTTGTGAGATTGTTTGTGGTTGTGCAGAACCTTCTGTTTGCTCTTTTTTGGTTTGAATCCTCCCTTTTCTTTGGTTCCTGTCTTCCTCCGTCCCTCTTCACTCTCTCTCCCCTCTCCTACCCAATCCTATATGTTGCAAAAAGGAAAAAAAAAAAAAGAAATAAAAATGCATAAAATTCAATTTAAAAACAGACAACGAAATAAAATAAGATAAAACCTAGACTGTGTTCAAAGTGCTGATTTCTATAGGTGGTTAATTAATGTATGTGATGACCATATGGATTGAAATATGTCTGCTTTATGTACTGACCAGTCAAAAAACAAAAACCCACAAAAAAAAAAAAAGAAGTTCAGTGCCTGGATGTTTATGAACTCTTCGAGGACTGTGTAGAGCATGATCATTTTTATACGAGGAGATTTCTAATAAAAGACCATGGTTTTGCACTCGGCGTTTGCTGTCTCTTGGTCACTGTTCATTCCAGGCTCTAGGAATGGACTTGGGTTTGGCTGATGGGGAAGGTTTTGGGTGGCCAAGTGCTCCAGGACAGCGTGAGGCTTGATGTCCTTCTCCAGGCTAATGGGGACTTTGGGAGCAGGGATGGGATAGGAGAGCTCAGCATGCCTCTGGCACAGTGCACTGAGGCACACACTGTAGCCTGTGCTGCACCAGTGCTCAGTGGTTGGGGCACAAAGGGACAATTCCTTCTCATTTGCTGTTTCCCAGCAAATGGGGTGGGGATGGAGCAGAGAGGAAGGGAATTTCCCCTTCAGGGGCAGGGCCACCTCCACCCTCCCCATCAGGACCAACTTGAGTTAATTAGGGAGTTCCCAGCTAATAAAAGCAGCTCTGCCCTCTCTGTGGGGAGGGTTCTTTTTCCTGCATCGTTGGGATAGTGCTGCTAGCTGTGCAAGGTATGTGGCTGCTTTGAGAGTCTTGGGTTTGTCTGTTTTGGGGGGGGGGGGGGGGGTTGTTGTGTTTGATGCCTGTGTCTCTGTCCCTATGCTCTTGGGAAGGGGGTGGCTGTGCTGATGTGCTGCTGGGTGAGGAGAAGGTGGTCTGAGCTTCTTTGTCTCCTGTAGAGCACATGGGAGGAGGGGAAAGGAGGCAGGGGAAGATGCTGCTGCCTGCCCTGGAGAGCTTTGCCTCCTCCAGCTCCTGGGTAGGTTCTTGTGTTATAGGTGCCCAGCAATAATCCTGGTGTCCTGGTCTTGCAGATGCAACTGAAGTGCTGGGATGCCTCCCATCCCTTTCCATGTGTCCCTTCCAGCCTGTCTGTACCCATCTACTCCCTTCTCTGAGCCTCAGTGAAGTTAGCCTGGTGTTTTGCATGGTTCCAGACCTGTTTGTCTATTAGCCACAGCTCTGGTGGGTCACCCAGGTTCTGTGCCCTAGGAATGGGAGGCCTCAGTGCCCCTGGGAAGCTTCAGCCCCTGATCAGTGCTGGAAAGAATTGTGGCTATTCCCAGCTGGCTCAGAGAGGGCTGAGTGTGGTTTGAAGGCAGGAGTTAAAGAAACAGAAAGGAAGCGTAATGAAAAACTTGAATCTTTGATAAGATCACAATTGTCAAAAGAGCTTCTCAGGAGAAGGAACTGCTCCCTTCTCACTGCATCCATCACTGTTGGATCAGATGTGAAATGCTGCCTGGTTCAAAGGGCTCCCAGAAAACCTGAGTTGATGTCTCTGGTGCTGTTTCTGGCTCTGCGGTACTGCTCTACTGTTTTTACAAGCAGCTTTCCACCCCAAATTCTGCCTGGTAATGGCTGGAAAGGCTGATTCTACCTTGATTACAGCACCCCTCTCCATTCCCTTGCAATGCTTTTAAGGAGGGGTGTTCTGAGTCCTCCTGTGGATGGGGACTGGCAGTGCTGCCTCTGAGCACATCTTCCAGGCTTGTCTATCCTCTAATGGTCCAGGCGATTCTGCAGGCCATGGTGCAGACACCAGAACTGGATGGGGTGTGGGGAAGTGACCAAGGTTGAGGCTTTCTATCCAGGCAGGGTGCACAGAGCTGGGCTGATTGAACTGCTCGGCTTTGGTAGTGAATGTACGGGGCTGTTTTCACATGCAAACACTGCAAGATATTGCTTTGTGTCTCTCTTGTTCTCAGACATTTCTGCCTTCAGACTGCTTCCCTATCAATGCAGCCAGCCTGGAGTGTGTCTTGCCAGAAAGGTGTGTGGAAATAAGGGTTGTGTGACCACTGTTGGCAGTCAGCAATGCACAGCAGCTCCAGAAGCCATCAATTTGGATGGTGGGGTCTGGGCTTCAATGGCTGGGCTGGCACATCCCAAAGGAGGCTTTTGATGTTTGCTTGCTGCTTGGGAAGTAGTCGCTTGGCTGAAATTCAAAGGTGGTTCCAGGTAGATTCATGCTCCCCTCTTGTGTGAGACCTTATTTAAACACAATAGCTACCCTGATTTCTTGATGGATCTGGTGGACTGTTAAATCAAAAGAGTCCTCATGTGGGTGCTTATTTTGGTTATAAGAGTGCTTTCCAGTGATTCAGTCGTATTCCTTGCAGACTTTAGCCTAAATGATATAAAGAGGCTCTTAAACACATATGCAAAATATTTGCACAAATCCAACCTCACTGCTCTCAAAACAGGATTATCACTGGCTCCATTTCTTATCGGCCTGCAGCTAGTGGCAACGTTCCTGTGTGCTGCTGAATGGGCCTGAGTCCCTCCCAGCACCAGGCGTGCTCCAGCAGCAGATGCAGCGACCTCTGACCATGGCTGGTTAATTTTATCCAGCGTTTCATGATACACTGCTGTTTAATTCTAGACACTTATTGGATTAT
This sequence comes from Loriculus beryllinus, assembly GCA_039877255.1. Classification (NCBI taxonomy): domain Eukaryota; kingdom Metazoa; phylum Chordata; class Aves; order Psittaciformes; family Psittacidae; genus Loriculus; species Loriculus beryllinus. The sequence goes on along the minus strand of JBCJKH010046363.1, from coordinate 5,918 downwards.
GAAAGCTAATTAAAAGGGAGCAGTCTAAGCAATTGAGATGGATGTAGAGCGACGTGGATGTGGGCAGGGTCGGTGCTGGTTGCTGAGGAGGTGATGCTGCTGCTGGGGCAGTTTTGGGAGCATGCTGGTGTCTAGGATCTGGTTTTTGCTTTGCTTGATGTTTTTGAGGGCAGTTCTGCTTCGGGCTGAGCAGGAGAGCAGAATAGATGCTGATTCTTAGATACCAGATTCCTAGTTTCTAGTATTTGCATAGTATATGTATATATTACTCTTTTCAATAAGGCACCTGTCCTGAAATCTGTGCTGCTGTTTCTCCTCCTCGCCTCCTTCAGAGCTTAAAAGCACTTGTCTGATTTTTCCCTTTATTCCTGTGAAGAGCTGTTGAATTTAAACAGCAATCATTGTCCGAATTCCATGGGGGAACCTGGGAATCTTTCACTGGGAATCTGAGAAGTGAGGGGGATAAACCAGGGCTGGTGCCATCTACCTCCATCACGTCCTTGCATCTCCCCCTCCTTGATCTTCCTGTTGGCCTTGGCTGCTGTTCCTAATCCTCAGTTTTCTCCCAAGCTCCCTTCTTCAGGGAGAAGTGAGAATTTTTGGGGTCCCTTTGCCCTTTCTATGGGGCTGGAATGGGGAGCTGTGTGTGACTCTTCTCTACATCCCTGCACAGAGCAGCATCAGCATGGAACCTGTTATTAGCTCTCTTCTGTGAGGCAAATTACCCACTTTAGTGGCATAATTAAGCCGACTTGATAGGAAATGGAACAACAAAACAACTCTGAGTTTCTTGCTCTGTCTCCACCTTGTCTCTTGCTCCTCCATGGCACTGACTTGGGGAAAATTCTCCTGTGGAGACTTGCTGAAGCCACAGCAAAGCTGCGTAGAAACCAAACCTGGAGGAAGGGGACGGAAGGAGCAGGGCTGGAGTAGAAAGTGGCTTGTTCCTTGTTCTGAGATGGGTCTGTATCCAGCTCCTCTTGCACATGGAGAGCCAGAGTCCTGTGATGGCCCCTGGAGAGCCGAGTGCTGCTCGGAGCAAGGTGTGACTTGAGTTTATAGCAGAAGGCAGCAAAGGCTGTGACAGATGTTGCAGTTCATTACCCAGCGGGGGACCAGCTCTGCTGTGAGCGAGTTGAGCTCATTGCTTGTGCTATGAAGCATTTCTCCCACCAAGACCCGCTGCCAGCCCAAACTCTTGGCCTGGAGCCTCAGACCCTTACTGGGCCACTGGGAGCTTTCAAGATGCAAATGGAGACCTTGGACTTCATTTTCCTGGGCTGGGGGAAGCCAGCATGAAGGATAGAGAGCTGCGATGGGCACATCAGTGCTGCTGAGTGATGCCTCTGGGTGGTCTCGGGGTCAGTGGGTACTCCAGGGAGAGGTGGAAGCATCTCCATCCCTGCAGCTAGGGAAGGACCAGCAGCAGAATGAAGCTGGAAGCACCAAGTGCCTGTTTTGCCCTTGGTGAAGCCATCCCTGTGGCTGTGGATGGGGGCACATCCCATGGTGAGGGTCTCTCCTCAGCATCAATGTTCTCTCTATGGCCGGGCGAATCAATGGCAGATTGTGTTGAAATCTCACTTCAGTGGCGGAAGCTGCAATTAGCATTTAATGAAGCTTCTGGCTTTTATTTTTAGGTAACCTCCGATTCCCTGACTGTGTAATTTAGTTCTCCATTGCTTGGAGATAATTAAAGTATGTCACTATAATTTGCTTTTTTTAAAAGCCTGTAATTATGTTTTTATTGAGAATAAAAAAAGGGGGGGGGGAGATGAAAACAATGTTAGGGGCGGAGAAGGCTTTGGATGGGCAAGGGGGATTTCTTCCAGCTTGAAGGCTTAGGAGGTCTTCCCAGGTTGCTGGGTAGATTGGTGACCAAGAAAGGGCTCCTGTGTTAATGTGGGTAACAGCCAAGTGCAGCGTTTCAAGTGGAGGTGTGAGAACTTTGGGTGTCATAGAATCAACCAGGTTGGGAAAGAACATCATCGAGTCCAACCATTCCCCAGCAGGAATCGGGCTCAGCCTGAAGTGGAAGAGCCGAGATCCCAACCCAGCTCCCAACCCTCTGGTCCTTTGAGGTTCAGTTCAAGGGGTGCCTGTGACAAAGCACACTTTGCTGATGCAGGGCTGGGGCTGTGTCCTCCCTGCACAAGAGCAAATGAATGGGGAGGGATTAAAAGCATCCTAAAAAGCAGGACTTAAACATCTTAAAAGGCATCATTAAAAGCAGGACCGTGCTGCTTCTGGGGATGCTCCTTGCAGCTTGGGCCATGTTTGCATCTGTAAATGCTGCTGCTGGGTGTCAAACAACCCACATCCCTCCAGATACCCCTGGTGCTGTGAGACACAGACCATGCCAGCTGCAGCATCCTGCCTGTGTAATGCGGAGCGTGGCCTTGGGCCAAGCATTGCTTCCAGGCAGCCCAGTGGAGCTGCTTCCACACAAACTGGTCTGAAATGGGAGCATGGCTGCTGCAGGAGGAACTGCTCACCTTCAATTCACAGCCTGGAAATTGGCTGTTGGAGGGGAGCTGGATAACACATAAATTCAAGATAATTAATTGGCCTGTGGCCAGTTCACAGCCAGAGTGAGCTGAAATGAGTTGGATTGTTGGCTTTTTCGTTAAGTTAGTCTTGCTCCAAAATATGAGTGCTAAGAGGTTACATTTAGTTTAGAACATATTTAATTCATTAAAAGGTTGATCTTCTCTGCTGCAGAGTTCAGCTCTGATCCCAGGCTTTATTTCTTATCTAAATGCAAAGGTTTCTTGCCAGAAATACAAAGCAAAGGGGAAAAAAAAGGCAGAATAAAATCTTGGTGCTTAGAAAAAGTGATTTGATGAACAGAGCATGGTGAAGGACTGGCTCTGAGCTGGAACGTGCTGCAGTTTGAGCCGACATCCCCAGTGCCATGTGCCTAGCTTCCTTCTTACCCATACTGGGATGGATCTGTGAGGGGCTCTCACCCAGTCCCACAGTGTTCAATGTGCCCTGGATGCTGCCAGCAGCATCCTGGTGTCCAAGCAGCCACCTCTAGTGCAGGGTACCTGGATGCTGTGGGATTTGATGCAACATCTGCAAGACAAAGTCTGGAGCTGGGGCCAAAGTGTCTTGTGAGGGTCCGTTTGAGCAGTATCGGGTCAAGGATTCATGTGCAAGGGTGTCCTTAGGCTGTGCCTCCGTACCACAAAAGCCTGCTCTGCTGGTGCTGAGCTGTGTTGAGATCAGCCCCTGCAGCCTGTTCGTGTCCCCCTCGCTGTGCAGAGCCTCCTCCCCAGCCGGTGTCACATCACCTTCCTGCAGAGCCTTTGTTACCTGCTGGGGATAACAAAAGGAAGGAGCAGCACTTAAACCCCAATAAAACCCACACACCACCATCAGCTTTTGTACTGGTTGCTATGGGAACCCTATACGTGCACCGGAAACGCTGGAGTATGCAAATGAGCTTCTTAATTAGTTCTCCTCTGTCTTTCATGCTTGTGGTGCAGCGGTTTGATCATTAGGTGAACATGCCACCTAATTATCAGCAGCTTAACCAAACACAGGCTGGGATGACCCTTGGGAGAGCGTCTGGGGAGCTGGCTGGTGGTGCTGGGATGCTTTTGCAGCAGCTTTCCCACTTGTGGGAAGTGCAGGATGGTTTCCTTTAGAGAGGAGCAGCGAGCTGGGTCCGTGTCTCCAGCCTGCTCCTGCCTTGCTGCAGAGAGCTACCCAGATGCTGTGGTCTCCACTGGGTACCCGGAGCATCAGGACTGAGCTCCTCATCTTGCTGTGGAGCCCTGGTGAAGAGCTGCCTGGAGACCCCAAGCGCTGAGCCCCACCGTGCCATGGGGCAGGTTGCAATGTCACCCTGCCTCTGTTGGCCTTGGGGTTGAACTTGCTGCCTGCAGTGCAGGGAGCTGCTTTTGCAGAGCCAGATGCCAGCTGGGTGCCTGTGTGAGCTCTTGCTGTAAACGCTGTGAGTTTTCCCACCAAACAAGCTTCATTAATCGTCTAATAACCGGATTAATTAAGGACACTGAAAGTAAACAGCAAGAATGTAATTTGCCTCTGATTGCCATGTAATTGCGGGAGTTTGGTCCTATTTGTATATGCAGAAAGTGTTGTTGATGGAGACATTGGGACAGAGAAGAACAGTTTATGGAGGGCGAATGTGCCCTTGGGGTGTGCAGACCCCTTCAGCCATACTCTTTGCTGCCTTTGGTTCTGCCTGCCTGTGTTTTTCTCTGTGGTTGTCTGACTTCTTTCAATTAGCCAACTCTCCTGCTATTTGTGGAGCTTTCCAACCTATTTGCTTGGGCAAATATTGATGCTCCAAATAGACCGGCAGATCAGCTTGGGAACATTCCTGTGTCCTGCAAGATAGCAGAAAGAGCTGGGAAGAAACCTTTCCCTAAGGGCTGTTCTGCTAAGGGTTAGGACCAGCTCTCCCTTTGGTGCTGCTTGCTTAGGTCTTGGGGATTTTGGCTGTGCATGGATGAGCTTGCTGTTGCAGACCTCAGCTTCCAGTGCCATGAAAGGAGACAGATACCAAGAGGTGAATTGGGGTCATGCAGAGAGGAAAGCAGATGCTGTGTGGGTTTGAGGCAGAGCCAGGGACTGAATACCAGTGTCCAAGTCCCACACCATCTTGGGCCTCTCGTGTCCACCCCTCATCAGCTGGTCTTTTTTCCAGCTCTTCTGCCTTTCCCTGCAAGTGCAGACATCTGGATGGTGACTAATCTTCCAACTCTCTGCCTCCCATTGGCCCTGGGTGAGCTTTCTTCTTGCATTTGACCTTGTCAGCGCTAGATCTGGACCACTTGAGGAATGAGAGGATGGGGTGCTCTGCAAAGAGCAGTCCCTCCATGCACATGCCCAGAGGGGAGAATTCCAAGGACTACTCCTATTTTGGAGAGCTCCAGGGTTGTATTTTTTTCCTCTGATAGATACGGCTTGGTGGACACCTGTAACATGGAGGGATGCTTTCAGGAACGGCCTAGAACATCTATGCCAGGCATGGTTTCTACGCGTATTCCTTTTTTCCTCTCATTATGATGAGGTCTGTATGCTCTAGCTATTTCAGCCTGTTCTTCATGTATAGATGGACTTGGATTAAATCAGTGCATGTTGTTTGCTTGAGATAGGTCCCTGCTGCTCACTTGTGTGTTTCACACTCGAGCAGGATGAGAAGCTGTGAATACAACCCTTTGAGCAGTTGTTGTAGAAGAGAGCTTGCTGGCAAAATGGATGAGGGCCAGTGACAAGTATCTGTGAAGGAAAATGAGTACTCGGACCTCCCCTGCCTGTCTGTGGGCATCTTTCCCATCAACCGTTTGTTTTCTTGCAGTGTCTGAAGGCTTCAGGCCAGTTTCCCATGGCTTTAAGTGCCATACCTGTCCCGAGCTGCTGCCAAAATCCATTCATTGCAGACAAGGTTTTGTTTTTCCTCTTCTGGAAGCTTGAAACGTTTAGAAAGAAATCCAGTTTTCCTTTGAAATTCAGTAGGGAGAGGGGTGGAAGGAAGGTAGCCTCCTGTTTACTTTGCACTCCCTTTCTGGAAGCTGCTCTAAACAACCTGTTATCATATCTCCAGCGAAGCAGTTGAGCAGCCTCCCCAGGAGCCTGCGTTTGGTTCCTTGCCATGCAAGGTCTTGTTAGAGGTGCTGTTTGCTTCTGGTTAGCCATGGACTCCCTTTGAGCTTGAAGAGCAAGACAGGGAAATAGCAACAATTGTGTTTAGGGTTTTCTTTTGAACGTGTGAAGTCTCCATTTCTGGCAGTGGGCAGCATCCAGGAGCAGATGGAGGCTGCACCTCATGGGTGTCTCACAGTGAAGTGTTCAGAGATGAACCTCACCTGGAGCATTGTGTACAGTTCTGGTGTCCTCAACATAAAAAGGACATGGAACTGTTGGAACAAGTCCAGAGGAGGCCA
>JBCJKH010046361.1:0-14384 GCA_039877255.1 Loriculus beryllinus | reverse complement strand
ATGACCCTGCGGGCTGGAGGCGGTCACGGTTGGCGGTGTGCCCGCTGTGAGGGGCGAGCTCGTCAGTGGGGCTGTAGCGAGGGTGTTTTGCTGTTCCTCTGCAGGACCCTCGTGTAAGCGGGCATCGAAGCATGTTCTGGTGTAACGTTTGCTGCAGGGGGGAGAGAGACGGGAGTGGCGATGACTTTGTGCCTTCAGTTACCTGCAAAAACACGAGAGCGCCCGAGGCCCCCTGCATTTCAATTCTATCTCAAACGCTGCTGTGTGGCTGCCCAGCTGCTCGATCTCCTGACGTCCTTAAGCAGTTTTCTTCAGGGTGAGTCCAAGTCCTTCCTTTGGAATACCTGTGCATTGTCAGCAGTCTTTGTCCCCTACCTTCCTCTTCCATGTCACATAATGAAAGCTGAATGGCACAATCCCTTTCAACTTGAGGTACTCTACATGTGACATCTTGACTGCCTTTTCCCTCTTTCTCTGTCTTTTAATTAGTTAGCAATCCATACCCATATCTTCTGTCTTCTGGCTGCTTAGTTTCCTCAAGTCCTTTAGAAAATGTCACTGATTGAATGAATTAGGTCATCCTTACTTGAGTCTGAATTGCACAACTCAAATTTGAACTTGCTTATGTGTATTGGAGTATACAGAACCTTAACCAGAACAGGAATGCTTGTAGGAAATAGGATAAAACTAATTTCAGGTGGTTCATCCAGCTCTAAGAACATAAGTATATGGTCTTACTTGAAAAGGATTGATGATGACTCCTTGGCTTTTCAGTTAGAAAGCTAAATATGCCAAGGTCATGTTCATAATTTTACTTAAGGATATTTCCGAGAAGCTTGGGAAAGAGAGAAAGATGCCTGAACATCTGTGCTCTGAACAAAATCGGACTAAAGTTAAGATCAGAGCTGTTGAAAAGGATTTTTTCAATTTCTTGGTGGTCTGGCTGCAGTGTTGCTCATCTTGTCTGCAGGAGACTGGGTCAGCTCCAGCAGAAAGATTCAGAGCAAGGCACTCCCTACTTTTCTCTTGGAACTTAGCTCTGTTCTTAATTAACACATTGGCATTTGGGCCAGACCCCAATTGCATGGCTCAGTGGTGCTGTAGTTTTCCTGGGAGGGGGCTCCAGTCAGTGCCATGGCCAAGCCACAGGAGGCAGAGAAGCACTGACTCAGAGAGATACCTCAGAGGGAGGCAGAGCATGAGGCCAGAGTCACCAACTGACTCGTAACAAGTCCTAAGCCAGGATGTGAGGTTCTGTTCTTTAAATTTGGGATCTAGCTGTGGTCAGCTATATGAAGATCACTTGCATAGGCTCCTGCTGTGGCTAACGTGGCAGCGTGTTGAGGCTTCCCTTGCATGGTTGCGAGCCAGCAAGTGCCTGGTGCAGTTGGGAGTTGCACAAGTAGGTGGAATGACAGTCTGTGCTCTGAGGAGATCTTTAAGCTGTGTTTCACCAGGTGCTATTCTCTTGTACCACATGCCACAGACCTTTGGTGGTACTGGTCAAGGTGGGACCTGTCAGAATAGGCCACTAGCTTGTGATGAGGAGCTGTGAGCGGGCTCATCTGGAGCCTTCCCCCATCTCCTCTGCCCCCCAGTCTGGCACCCATGTTTAAGCACTCTCTTGCCCTGGTCCTTGCATGGGCTGCACTGTCGGTGTGGCATGCCTGGGCCTGTACCTCGCTGATCCTGATGTGGCTTCTGGTGTGACTGGGGACCTGTCTGTCCCTGCAGCCTGGTGGGGTGGTGGGCAGACTCCAGCTGAGCCTTTCACCTGGTGGCTCCTGCTCCACCGTCCTTGCTTGAACCTGATTACCACTTTTGTTGCCAAGACACATCTTTAGGTTAGAGAACTGTATTTATTTGTAATGAGGAGTGTTGATGGTGCTAATGTGCAATTGATACTTAATTAGGTAGTATGTTACAAACAAGACTGTATAATTTCAGTACTCACTACAAAAGCACAAAAAAACCCAGAGTGCTCTTTAGCACACAGTTTTTTTAAATTTAAAAAGCCAAATTCAGGTGATACAGGCCACCCATGTCCTCCATACACTGCTACTTCCAAGATCCCTTTGATCAGGTATGAGGCCAGATGAACATACTCTCAGGCAATCCCAAGAGTGCACTGTAGTAGTGCCTTTGTGACAATTTCTGTTTGCGTCAGCTCTAGGAGATAGAGGCGATGTGATGTACAGCCAAGGCAGCCTTTACACTTCTAGAGCTGCTTCTCTGCTTTGTTAACACTCTGCGTTATGCAGGTATGTCCCTGCTGCACGTGTGGGATAAACACTTGGGTGTGCTTGGAAGTGGTGGCCTGGAAGCATCTCTCTTAGTTCTGCTCTGAATCAAACCAGCTGAAGTACACTCAGCCCATGTTCTGTTTTCACTGGTGCCACTGGGAAGTGGGAATCAATTTTTGCTTTTCACTGGTTGCTTCTCTGCCCAATGACTGCATCAAACTTGACATTGGTGAGCTTTTTCAGGACAGCCAAGGCACGTTCTGGAAGCAACCTGAAAGAGACAACAACAGGAGATTTAATGTAGGTTAAGAAAAATCAGGGTAAAAATGGCACCACAGGTGATGGAAGAGCTGGTCTGGGAGTGGAAGTGTCCACACACAGAGACCAGGGCTTAATGCGGGTGTTATTTCTGAAGAATACATAGCCTCCATTAATCTCTGCCTCATTTAACTCCAATCCTGGTCATGTCCTTGACATTTCCAAGTCTGGGTATCTACTTGATAGTATTTGGGTTGCAGTCCTGCTGCAGGACCAAAGAAGGTCAATATTAGGTGCCTATTGGATGTGTTATGGTCTAAAAAGTAGCTGGCCTGTGAAAGGATGAGATGTGAAACTGAGGTATGGTTTCCTCTCTGAAGATTTCTTCTCTTACAAGTCATATCTCTGTGTCCTCCCTCTCCCACATTAAGACACAAAAGCACAGTTACCCTAAGGGCTTTGACAGCATTAAGTTTGACTCGTCTATGCTTCTGCAACTTGCACTGTCAGCATGCAGCTCTCGGAAATGCAAAAAGACATAAAAGCTTTTTTCCACTCTGTGTGCTGGGTTTTGCAAATAAGATATTACCAAGTGTCTCATGAAATACTGTAGGAGTTAACTGAAAAGTTAACTTAGTTGTTCTGATGTGATTCCAGATTTGGAATCTGTGCTCTGGTAAAAACACCTCCTCAGCAGAGCAGCTACACCGGCTATTAAAATTGTGACAGGACAAATCTTGCTTTACGTGGCAGAGAGAAGAAGTAGAGCCTTTTTGGAGCAATTTTACCAGTCTCTATGACCTTGGTGTCAACATGAAGAAACAAATACTACTAAGCAGCAGGTCCTCTTTCTGAAACTTCTCTGGGGCTGCTGGTTCAGAGGAACCTTTGTTCACAAGCCCAAGGGAAATGGCAGTCTGTGAAGAAAAAGTTTTATCTTGTTCTCCCTTTCCTTCCGTATAAACTGGTAGAGCAGGTGAGTTCTCCGCTGGGACAGTGAGCAGCAGTAGATCACAAGGACCTATGACAGGGCTAAAACCCCCTGTTTTGTTTATGACATCTGCTGTTGTCATTCGAAAAAAAACACTGCTATCTCATTACTTGTCATGTGTTTCTCATACTAAAATATTTCAGATGGGTGGTTGTTTAAAAAATAATATTCTCTTCTGCTGACAGTTACACATTATCTAGTCACTGTAGGCATAATAATGTCAGATTTGGACTGGTAACTGTATAGTGATGTCAAACACTGAAGATAACAGAAAATAATTGAAACTGGTTTGAATATGAACTTCTGCTCTGCAGCTCTCATTCACTGTTTATCTATGCTGCCAAACCATATTTTATGTTAACACATAGGTGAAAAATGCAGTTCCTCATAAAAAGTAATCTTGAATCAGATGTAACAAGTTTGATGCTTGTATACTGAGGTAGTTTCCAATGATATATTCCCTCCTTCCTCTCTCACCCCGCTTTTTATTCCCCTTTTGCTACTTACATTTCAGAGAGTAAAGCAATGTTCAGATGTGGTGGAACAAAAACCATTTTCTTGTTGGTCAGTATTCCTTCCATCAGGGCCTCGACAACTTCCTCAATCTCCAAAATCTTCCCAAGCCTGCACAGGAAAGCAAGCATGCAAAAGCTGCACTGCTAAAACAGGGGAGGTGTGAGCTGATGTATGATGCTTCACATATACACATGCTCAGGTAACTCAAATGCAGCTGTTATGGGGGTTAAAAGAAAACTGCAGGTTTTTTTTTTAGCCAATGAGACTACTGTTTTTATAGAGTCAGTTGGAACTCAAGGCCTAAAGCTGGTGCTAATGTGTAGTGTCTTGGTGCACAGAAGGCAGGGCAGGAAAGCAGAGACTGATAGTTACCTTGTACAGGGGTTTTTGACAAATCCAGTATTTACAAAAACTGGGCAAAGACACGTAGTTTTTATTCCATCCTTTCCCAAGGTAGACAGCTCCTCTGTCAGAGCTTTATGAAATCCAACTGCAGCAAACTTGCTTGAACTGCAGGAATGGGAAAAGCACACATGAGAAGGCAGAAATACTATTTCTAACTTTCTGCAACTGGAAGTGGCCTAAAAACCTGACAGAATCCTGACCAGGAGGCAACAAAATACAATCCTGGGAAACAGCTGAGAAACAGTGCAGAGACTGCTTCTAACTGCCCCTGAACCTGAGCATAGTGCTGGATTAGGGGCAGTAACTGTGGAATGCAGAGCGGTGCCTTTCAGAAGTTGCCTTTACAGTGAACAGACAAATGTCAGGAATTCTTAGAAAATGAGAACCCACGTTGATCAGTTGATGGCGCTCCTGGTTTTCCCATGTGAGGAGATTGCTGGAAGGCATGCAGCATGAAGCTCTGATGTTCAGAAGGAGGGGCAGAGTAGAAATGGAGAACAACCCTCTACTGCTCCTCGTACCACACAGGAGTGTCTTGTGGCAGTTGTGTGTGAGTGTTGGAATAGAAAAGCATTATGTGTGCCATATGAGGAGCACGCTGCCACAGAAATTGGCGCAGGCCGGTATGAATCAACTCCCAAGAAAGTAAAACCAGTTTATTGACTGTTACTGATTTGGATAGCGTAATTCCAATAAAATCCCTGGCACAGGAGTGCTCATGTTGCCAGCAGTGAGTGATTCTTTAAGGAGCAGTGTTCCTAGGGGAAGATTTCTCCTCCTGGAACTGCTATCATAGAGGGCTGGTTCTGATACATAATGACAGTATGCAGTCTGACAGGTTTGCTGTTCATGCACCATGATTCAATTGCTTCTAGTAGAAACAGGCAATACACTGACCTCTCAGATTCATCAGTTAGTTTGCTCACAACACAGAAGCATTATGCTTTTACTTCCTGAAAAGTAACTTTAAAGTCAAAAAATATTTTATCTCATGATGGGAGAAGTATTTCTATATACTACACTCACTGCCACAAAGGTAGAAAGATCAAAAGCTATTCATTAGGAGTACACTTGACAACACTACACAAACTGACAGAAGAACTACTTTCTAAGAAGGAGAAAGGAAGAGGATACCTTTTTTTTTTGCTAAGAAAAAGTCTGGATCAGTGAGGAAAAGGAAAAAGAAGAAGCTTTTGTTAGTTGATGTGTCATATAATTTTTCCTTCATACATGCATTGCTCCTGATTAAGTCACAGCTAATAAGTAAATTAGTGAGACCCTCCAGGCATCTCTAAATGCTGGCAATTGGGCTTTTCTCCTTAGCACAGACCTCAGGCCATACTGTACTCAGTAGTAGGATTATTTTGGTTATTTTATGCTTTCTAACAGAGAAGATACTATTATAAATAAATAATAATAAAAAAGGATCTGATGATAAAGTCACTTACCAGTAAGCCGCCATGAAAGAAGTTACTAAATGACCCGCTGCTGAAGCCACTGTGACAATGTGACCGTGGTTGTTTTTCATCATGGTTGGCAGAAAAGCTTTTGTTGTCTTGACATCAGTGAAATCAAGAGAGAAAATTGCAGGGGGAGAAAAGGGAAGAAAGAACAATTTTCTCTTAAGCATATTCAGCACTGACCTCGACTATCATTAAGGAAGTGGCAAATGCTATCACAAATGCTGTGTGCTGCAGAGCACCTGAGATTCTGAAAGCCACAGAGATACCTGTTCTCCTTTCATCTGATACAAGTGGCAACCTATTTCCCAAACAGGAATGTTTCAGAAAGTTGGCTGTCAACAGGAGCTGATGCTATGATCTGTCTCAGGCTGCTTTTTTTGGATTTCAGGTGACAATGGCAATACTTCCTGTGTCTCACCCCAGCACATACAATAAAACACTCTTCAATCTGTTGCTTCCCTTTTCTCCCACTGCAAAAAAAGAAGTCCTTAACACTTGGGCCAGGCTCAGATGAGCAAGATGTTAATGTAGGTCACCAACAGTCAGTCCAGCCAATGCTTCTGTGCTATACGTATCTGAAAAATAATTTTATAATTTACTGCTAGCTGAAAATAGTTCTTAGTCTAAATATGTGTCCTGAACAACACTCCCCAAAAATATAGGTATGAAGTTGGTGGTGGCCCTTACCCACATGTGAGCAAGAATGTTGACTTCAAACATTCTTTCAATCTGGTGGTCCTGAGTTGAGAGGAAGTCAGCAGCTGTAATCACACCGGCGTTATTCACCAGGATGGAGACATCCCCAATTTCCTGTTTCACCTTTTAGACAGAAAAGAACCCAGAAAGTTTTGTGCCATAAGTTTTGGATTTTTTTTTTTTTATTTTATTTTTTTATGGGGAGGACAATAGTGCCCCATTTCCAGAAGTGGTAGGAACCGTTGCAGAAGTACCATGAAATGGGGTTTAGATCTGGTGCTTCTCCCTTTTAATTACTGCCAGTATGTGTAGTCTTCCACACATTGCCTACAGACGCAGGATGCTCTGAGTAGTTTCAGTTGGGACTATGGACATAGAGACTGTTTTGAGCCAGCTCGTCTTATTGAACAACACAATGCCCTCAGTGCCCTTTAGGAAACTAGAAGGCAGAAGTTCCCTCAGGAGCTGGACATCTAAAGAGCAAACCTGCAATGACATGTGATATGGCAGAGCCTCACAGAAGAGGAGGAGAGCGGCTGCCATATGGGAAACGAAACACTTCTTCGCTCCCCATACTGAAATCAACAAGAAGTGGGCAGATTTCAGGGGCTGTCATGAATTGCACACCACGCCTCTTCTCTTCTTTTCCCAACCTTTCTGAAGAGGAAGCATGTTTGGGTAAGCCTTTGGAAGTGCCCCTGCTCCCCTACCTTCTCTGCAGCATTGTAGATTTCCTCCCTTTTGCTGCAGTCCACCACAAAGGCTTGAACAGTGGCTCCCAGCCTTTTGCATTCTGCTGCCGTTTCCTCAAGGTTGTGCTGTAAAGGCAGAAATCAAAGACATGTGCAACTACCATTGCCCATGTATTGATGCTTGGGCATCGTTCACACCAGCCAGAGGCTGGAGACTTCTGTCAATTGCATTACCACTGCCAAGACCCCAAACAGTTCATAGGGACCAAGTTAAAGAGCTGCAGCTGGGGTATTGTGGCAGGACCAGCATTCCAGCCTCAAATTTCGGACCTGGTTAGAGTAACTGCCAGAAAGGGCATGCGGCAACCAGAGTGAGTTTGCCTTGGCAAAGCACACATAGGTAGGCTGCAGGAAGGGGGCACTCGGTGGCTTTCCCACCACGGCAGGCAGACTCCACAGCTGAACTCAGAGTTCTAAAACACAGACCCTGATGACACCCCCTGAGATGTAAAAATGGCCTCTGCATTTCTGTGTTCACGGACTGGATGTGAGAGGAGCAGTCTGCTCCAGAGGGCACAGTGTAGAGAGACTTTTCTTATGAGAACAGCATTCAATACACACACAACAGAAGCTCCCCTAAGTCATTCTTTCAACCCACTAAGTGAGGGCAGAAGTGACTTTGCTGCAGCCCTGTGTCCACACAGACCCAGCAGCTGGTTAAGGCTGATGGCCCCCAGGAATGGGGCCTCTGTTAAGGCAGCTGGACTGGAGAAGCACATCCCTAAAACACTTGGGATCCCTCACCTCCTTTGCATTGTATTTCAGTGCCTGCTTACACACACCTTTACCACATATCCTCCAGCACTATATCGCTCACCAACTAAGTTCACTCCTTTTCACCCATTCCAGTGCCATGCCTCCTCCCACCCACTCCAGACTCTGGTCTGAGCCATCATGGGTAGCATTGAACAGGCACCAGAAATGTTCTACAATATCCTCCCTATTTGTAAGTCCTCTTACACTAGGCTTGGCTTGGCTTGGCTTGGGGTTTTATTTGTTTGTGGTGGGCTGTTTGTTTATCGCAGCTTCAGGATGACACGATGAGCTCCTCTGCAGCTTCTGATCCACTGTGTCAGGTGTCCTCCGCACACAGAGCCGCCCACCTACTCAATCCCATATACAGCCAAGTGCTCCTACAAACATGCCTTTGCATCGAATGACATCCTGCATGTTTGTACCTGTCTATCCTCCACTTGCCAAGGTCTTTTTGCATTTGGGCAGATTTGTCAACGTTTAGTAAGTTGCTGCATACACCTGTAACTGCACCAGAGGGCAGGGAGGCAGCGACCAGGTGATAAACCTGCTTCTCTGCAGAAGCAGGCTGCTGGTCTCACATGCCTTTTCCTGCCAGCTCAGGCAGCAGTTCCCGCAGCACCTTGCTGACCCCTGCCTTCCCTCTCACAGGTTCTCTCTGCCGTGCTGTAGATACCACCTCGCCGATTAGCACCGAGTGACCGTGGGACCCAGACACTGACATGCTCTGGTGCAACGGGGCAAACCGTGGGCTGGGGTTCAGCGTCCCCGTCCGTGAGCCCGCAGGAGCGGCCGTGGCAGCAGGCGTGCGGATGCAGTCGTGTGCCTCCCTTCCCGTGCTATGAACCCCAGTGCCTCCCTCGGGGACGAACGGGTCAAGACACGAGCTGTGCCGTTACCTTGCTGATGTCCCACAGCACCAGTCTGCTCTGACGCTTGGCAAACTCGAAGGCGGTCACTCTCCCTATACCGTGACCAGCACCTGTGATGAGAACGAGCTCTCCACTGACAGACTTTCTCTTCACAGGGATAAAAAGCTTCACAAACGCCTCTAAGTAGGAGTAGATGAGCGTGACCACGAACAGGAGGATTTCCACAACCAGATTCATGCTGTTGCTGACAGTCCGTTTATTCCCGACCGGTGTGACGGCAGCGCAGCGCCAGTGCCCGGTCTCTGTGCGCCGCTGCCCCGCTCAGCGCCGGCACCGCAGGGGACCCTCCGGGCGCGCCTCTCTCCGGTCGCAAGGGTGCGCCCGCGGCCCGCCTCAGCTCGCTCCGCCCGTCCTGTCAGTCACAGGCAGGGACTGATGCCTCTCCGCGGCCTACCCCGCGCTGCGTTGCCCAGCCCTCGCCACCCGCACTCCGGGCTCTCCTCTCCCCGCAGGGCTCCGTGAAACGCGGGGACCGCAACTGCCGACCCCCGGCAGCAATTCCTGCGTGAAGAGCAGCCGCCGCCTGCCGCCCGGCCAGCCACACCTCCCTGGGGCGTAGCAACCAATCAGAGACCCGCTTTTGGCGGGGGCGTGTCGACGGAGAGGGAGAGCCGGACTTCTGGAGGCTTTCCTGATTGGTGGCGCTCACCCAATGAGGGGTGAGCTTGTAAAGAGGGCTGCTGGCGCGGCGTAGCCGGGCACGTCCAGGCCCTATACGGTGCTGGGGGCCTGGCCTCGGCTCGGCTCGGATGTGGCTGAACCCCTGCCCATCTCTGCGCAGCCGAGGAGGGCAGGTGCCGCTGTCAATGCTGCTCCTCGCCGGCGCCCTGCGTGCAGGCACGGTGCCCGGTGTGCCTCGGGCGGTCGCCGTGTTCACTGTCGCTGTTGCGCTGTCCGCCCCGCCTGCCTGGTGTGTTGTGCAGCGCCGCCCGCCCCTCAGGTACCGTGGCTTGGTAGAGCTGAGCGGTGGCCGCGCTGTCGCTCGTTGGGCTCAGAGCCTGCCGGAGGCCATGGTTCCGTTGGTGTTTGGCCCGTTGAGGTGGTGCTCTGTTCCCAGGGAGCAGCCACCCCTTCGCTGGGCCGGGACATCAGGGTTTTGCCACCTCCTGCCAGCCGAGGGGGTCCTGGCGCAGGATGTGCTGTGTAGCTGAGGGTGTCCTTTTGGGACCTGGCAGAAACAAAAATCGGGCTGTCCTTTAAATTGATGCACTCACTGAAAAGTACAGAAGCAGTCTAACGTTAACCTTCATGTGGAGGTCGCGCTTGATATCAAGTATGCGCTTTTCCTTATCTCTGTTAAAGATGTGAGCCGCGAGTGGTTTGTGAGTTGGATTGTGCTCTTGGGAATACTGTCTCAGCAGTGTATGTGAGAGCACGTGTATGCTGTAATGTGACCAAGGAATTCTTGGCTTCAGTGTTCTAGATGCACCTGAGGATTTCATAGCATGAGTGACGTGTTTGAGAACTGGAACTGCTGGTTTTGAAAAAGCCTGGTTTGTTCTGCTGATTATAATCCAATATTCATGTTTGGATTTAAACAGCAGGGTTAATACTTAATGTATGAGCTGCTTTCTTCTTTTTTACCTGAAACTCATTGGTCCCATCATCACCTTGCTCAGATGTCATGTTGTTAAAACCTGAATGCATTTTTGAAGAGGATGTATGTTTCCTTACGTGCTGGAAGTGATTCTTTTTAAGAGCTGGTAATCAGATACTGTAACACAATCTGCTGTTAATTATTTTATTGTTAACTAGTCTTTCAGTTCCCAAGACCCATGGCAGAATAACAATAATTAGAGGTATCAAGTATTGTTTTTTTTTCTATTCGTTAGTTTGATAGTTCTGGCCTTCTTTCAAATTGAAAAACAAGGTATGTGTTATCTTGTTTGGTATTGCACAAAGTGGTATTTTGGTGATCACAGCAACTTACAGAGCTGTGTTTCTCAGGGGTTTGGATGTTTCATTCTTGCTCTTACCAGGCCTGCCACTGGATGTGAGAGCAGGCCTCTTGTAGGGCTGGGTTGGTTTGTTGATGAAATGCTCACATAGGGGTTTAATATTCAAGCAGGCCTTCCTGCTGCATTTGTGGTAAATATCTTTGAAGTTTTCCTTGTCTGTGATTGATAATTGGTCAGTGTTCCACAATTGGGAAGGGTAGTTGTAGTTCTCAGCTTCTCACTCATGCTGTGAAATTGTCATGTGTGTCTAGTAGAATACATCAAGAAGATGAAGGTAAAATTCAGAATTTGTTGTCCCAGGCATGCATTTTCATGATACCTGAAAGAAGTAATAATATACTACTGAGAGCTGTTTTGTTGAAAAAGCCTAGTCTGTTCTGCTTGTTGTGATGTACTGTGCAGGTCTGGGATTAAGGAAGAGGGTTAAAACCTAACAAATGAGATGCCTTTTTTTTCTTTATTTCAGTAATTTGTCTGCAAACTGTTGGTCCCATCTTCATCCTGTTAATATGCTCAACAGTTGCAATGTTAAGCTCTACCACAGCAAAGCTCTCACCTCCCCATATCCAGGATCACACGTGGAGCGTAGCCAAGTTCCTGCAGATAAAGTGGGGTGGCTGACTGAGTGGAAAGATTATAGTCCTGTGGAGTACACTGCAAAATCTGTTTTGGCTGGACCCAGCTGGGCAGATCCCCAAATCAAGTGAGTGTCATTGTGTCTCTTTTCTCCTGTGAATATGGAAGTGGGAATAGTGATCAGCTGAATTAATAAAATCCTCAGCTCAAGTGATGTGCTTCTATAGTGATGTGTGCAAGTCAATACCTAAAAAGATGGTGGTTAGAGAACTGAATCATTTGAGTTAGCTTTTAAGGACACATGATTTTACAGAGCTAAGAATAATGTTAATTGCAATAATGGACATCTGTTGTTGCCGGGTAGTGCTGCTTCTCTATCTTGTGTGCTAAGTAAAAATTTCTTCATTCTTAAGCATTTGGGAGAACATTTTCATAGTACACTTGTTCACAATTGAATGCAAGATGAGAAAAGACTTAAAGTAGAATTGTGGCTCCTGAGTCCTCTGACTTGGGAAATGTGACAGGTTGAATGCATGACTGATTCTTTTTTAGTCAATGTGTATGTTCATTTTTATTGATTCTGTGAATGTGTTCTCCTCTCAAGGAATGCTGTGTGCTTCTAGCCTAGAAAGTTAGATCCATGCATCTAGTGTAATTTATGACAAGTGTGAAATGGTGATTCCTGTACATCCACATCTGTATATAAAGATCAGAAGATTGTGATACTTGAAGTTTCAGCCTTACCTTCATTGTTTGTTTGCTGTGTGAACATGTGCTTCTATTTGCTCTTAATTTGTGTTAGTATTCAGGTGGCACATACAGAACAGCCAGGTGACCAGGCCCAATAAGTAGGGGTTTATGAAAGGCAGGTGCTGCTTGACTGACCTGGTCTTCTTCTGTTACAAGTTTTATAAATTGTCTTTATTATTCTTTTCCACACAGTGATAAAGGGTTTTCTCCCAAATTCAATGAGAGAGATGGAGAAGTGGATAGGAAGAGTCTCAATGGCACTTATGTCATTGAAAATGGGAGGCCCCAGTGAGTATGGTCTTTGTTCACATTTTTGTTTAATGATGTAGGGCTCTTACAGGTCTGTCAGTTTTGATACATGGCACCTGCTAGAACAAAATCAAGATAGTCATTCTTAGAGACAGGGAAAATGATACTTCAGGACCGTGGGAGAAGATTGTGGCAGAGAGGCACTGAAAGTTAGCCAGTACTGCCACAGCAGAGCGTTGTGGTGACACTAGAGCCAGAGGAGGCCTAACTTGTTAATAGTAGGGTCTGTTGAACCAGTTGTTTCTACAGTTTGACCAGATGTTGGGCTCTGAAGCTTTTGTAATACTTGTGTGCAGAGCAGAAGAGTATTTCCTTCTACTGATGAATCCTGGCATAGCACAGATGGGTAATCTCACCTAAAAATAACATCTTTTATTTCTGTCTTTCAAATCTAATTGAATGCTCTGTGCATTTGTAGTCTTGGAAACTAGATTCCATTTTCAGACAAGGTTGTGGGCACAGTGAGAGTAATGCTTAATCAAGAGTATCTCAGGACACAAGATCTAGGAAATGACAGAGCCATTTTGTATATTTCCTTTCCCTGTACTATCAAAGACAAAGAGGTTGATAAAGGTGAAAACAATGCTTTGTCTCTATTGCTCTTTGAAGCACCGAATGTATCTTGCTATCCTTTCCTTTGTTGTTTAGGCTTCTTTAAAGCTGCTTTTTGAGAATACTTGGAGTGTATTTTGAACATGGAGAAGTAAATGTGTTTAATGTACTGTGCCACTTATTTCAGAAATCCGGTGGGAAGGACTGGCCTCACAGGGAGAGGATTGTTAGGGCGCTGGGGACCAAACCATGCTGCTGATCCTGTTGTAACCAGGTAAGGGCCAGGTGACAGAAAGTTTCCCTGCAGCAGAGCTAGAAACCCCATGCATTTTGCTTTTTCCTTGCATCTCTGGACAAGTTATTACTTGTCATAGGCCTTTTATATGTGTTTATCTATGTGTAAGCTCATTCAGATGTGGGTATCTGAATGGAGAGATATATAGACAACTGGAACAAAAATTTCCTTTTCTTTTTTTTAGCCTTGGTCTCTGAAGAAGAATAAGGACTCACTGCTGATGACAAACAGTAGTTTCTGAAATGCTGAGGAAACAGATTTAAAGGAAAAAAACAGTATAGGAGACTTAAATAGAAATACAATTTACAAATAATCTTTAGTAATGAATGTAAAAACTGAAAGGATTATGTGATACTTCAGTACTGTGCACATAATATCTCAAAAGGCCTTAGGTGAGGCATGTTAAATTACAGGGATAGGTTTTTCTGTTACAATGACTTAACTGCAAACAAAAGCGCTCTGCCTGCTTTTGCTTTGTAAGGAATACTGACTTGGCCTAGTATATTATAGGAGGAGGTGGGATTAGCCTCTTCCTTTTTTTTTTTTTAATATGTTTTTGTCAGTATATGCTCTTTTAATGGTGCTTTTGCTAGCAGGATCTGTGTGTACATGCTGACTGTTTTACACAAAGAAAGCTTTCAGAAAAGATTGTATAGTTGACGCAGGTGCAAGCAAAGCAGTGCCATGCTGAAGATGGAACCATTGTGAAAATCAGCCTAATGTATTTTCATTCTTTTCCTTTTCGGAAGGCTGTCAATGCTACCAAGTTGTTTTGTTGAAAGTAAAAGAAATGATGGTTTGATTTTTGTATTTCCTTAGACAGCTTTTTGCTTTAACTATTAAGTTATTTAACTATTTAAATTCTTTACTGTGAAAGTGGTGAGGCACTGGAATGGATTGCCCAGGGAGGTTGTGAATGCTCCATCCCTGGTGGT
>JBCJKH010046358.1:58970-86783 GCA_039877255.1 Loriculus beryllinus | reverse complement strand
GAGCTGCTTTGCCACTCCCACCTCAAAAATCGATGAGATCCTGAAGTACTACCTCATTCAAGATGGGTGAGTTCACTGTTCTCTCTCTTGCTGGCTCTTAGACTGGAGTTGGCAGTAGGGCTAAGTTGCATTGCCTGTGTGATGCAGGAAACACCATCACTTCTTCACAGCAGCCTATGTGCTGTGTTCCCAGACCAGCAGCAGCCAGGCCTTTCAGTTGTCAACCTGAAACCACCTGTCCCATCAAAAGTAATTGGCAGAAACAGCAAGAGGCAGTGAAGGAGGTTACTCCAAGTGCCTTTACAGGACATATTTCCCTCTGCCTAGTTTTGTAGATAATTGAGTTGGCTTCTGTAGAAAAGATATCCTTCCTGATATCCTCTCTCTGCCAGCCTGCTGAGTGCCAAACCAATCAGCAGAACCCCCTGATGGCTGCGTGCCACTGCTGCCCAGCCGCCACAGCAACTGGAGCAGGCTTCTTGATTTTTCCCATCATGGCCTTATTATAGTATGAGCCAGAAGACTTTGTGGCTGGTCCAGATTGGAGCTCCAGGAGCTTCCTTTGTTTTCCTCTGTCTCATACCTGGCAGGGCAATAAGTTTAGGGTCCCTCAGTTTGGCTGTAATTTTCTGAGGCATTTGGAGTTAGAGATCATTCCAGGATACTTCAGGGTGGATCTGTGGGTTCACTCTAATGGGTTTTGCATCACAGGTTTGGGGAGCATCGCTATGTGCTCTGCTGTGTCTCCTAAGATGGGTCCCTGTTTTCAGACGCTTGTTTGGGTGGTAACATGACAGAGTCATGGTACAGTGTTGCTGTGGAGTGTTTGCATCCAGTGGTGCCTGGCAGCTTAACCAGAAAACACTGTGGTAAACATCACATGTGGGAACCAATCTGCTACCATCTAGGGAGAAAATAAAAAGTAATATCTAAGCCAGAGTAATAGCTAAGACATACCCAAATGTCATAGCCTGACAGCCTCCTAGAAGTTCTGTATTCTGTCTGCCAGCCCATCTAATGAGAACAGCAATTATTTCCTCAGCTGCCAGGCTAAATCACCCACCATTACAGCTGGTGATGACAAGTCCTATGTGATTGCCTTGTAACAAAGTGGTCCTGCAGAGTACATACACAACAATACTGGTTTTGTTTCCTTCTGACAAGGGTTTCGGCATTAACTTGCTCCCTCCCCGTCCTACCCATCCTAGGCTGCAGTCCTTCTGTGCCTGACATTTTTGGGGTTTATGAGTGGATTTGTAATGAAAGGATTGATTTATTAACTCTCTGCCTTGGCTGTTCCTGTGGACCCTTCACACAGTCATGGCTCCAAACATTCATTCATTTTCACCATGAGTGAAAATGACGGGATTCAAAACAGCAGCCAAAACCTGAGCTAGCAGTGAAGGGAGAGGGCAGAAAATGTCATCTCTCAATTTCACCACAGCACAACTTGGAGGATTTATGGCACCAGCAGTCCCTTTGGTACTGTTATCCTGCAGAGGGCATTAAAACTTCATCAAAGGGAGAAGTGGGCTGGAGCCAGCCGGCTGGAGCCTCATCCAGTCACTGAAGGCCCCAGCATCCTCAGACGTTCCAGCCCCGGTGGGCTGTGGTGTATTTAAATTGAACCGCTCACTTAGCAAAGGCTAATGATGTGCTATTGAGCTCACTGGAGTTCTTTGTCTCTCTGTGTGCTTGCAGCAATTAGAAAGTAAAAATAGCTGAATACACTGTTGATTTGTCGATGCTCCAAACAGCTCTGTAATAGCCCAGTTTCCTTCCATCAACTCAGCCCCAGAATCCCAAGGCAATAAAGACAGTGTTTTAAAATCGGTTTGATTATGTAGGATCAGATCTGCAGGAGTTAACTGCAGCTTCCAGGGGGAAACATTGTTTAAATTTAGGGAATATTTCTCAGACTGATGGATGGGAACACGTCATCTCCTGCTTCCTTACCTGTTAATTGCCTGCCATCGCCATTTTGCAAGGGCAATGGGATGGGAGCCTTCTCCTGTGGGACTCCTCGACCATCTCTCTATGCTGATGGACCATGCTGGAAATCAGGGTTTTCCCAGATCCCTCCCCACTGTCTCTATAATACCGTGTACTGCTGCCAGCCCAGCCAGCTCCCAAGCAGCTCTCCTGCTTCTGATTTGTTCTTCCTCTTTCTCAAAACAAAACCAAGTAAAAGGCATTGACCTATAGCACAGGCAATAAATACTGAAACTCTCTGGGGCAATCTGGAGCAAGGTCGTGTCACTGAGGGCAATCTGTTGTAATCTGATGTGGTCGGGAGCTGCGATTTATCTGAGCATGATGTGGTTAAGGTAGTTCCATTGCAAGGCTCTACCAGTGTAGAGAAGCTTTGGAGACCCTGGGATTTAGGAGTCAGTTTGAGCCAGTGTCCAAGAATCATCACACTTTATATGCTTGCAAATGAGAACGTGACTGTGAGTTGACTTTATGACCCCAAAGCTTGGCTTGTTGCTCATGAAAAGTCTGTAACTGTCACTCTTTACAATCGGATGCCTTCAGGAATGCTACTTTTAAAAGTAATTTTATCCTAAACAACTTAGTAACATCTCATGTTTGGCCTCAGGAGGGAGGAATCTCAGTCATTTTGTTTTTAGATGTACAATATTAATTTATTAGCTCTCCTTGATGGCTTTTATGTTTGCATTCCAGGCAACTTAACTAGACAAGCGCTGCAGACAGGGATATCCCTTCAGACCATGACCATCACTGGCTGAGTAAAGCTACAGAAATACATGGTGGTGAAAACAGCGCTAGGATCAGACCAATGCTTAGTGCTCCCATGAACATCCTGTACTCTACATAGCAGAAGGACGATTGCAGCAGTCTGCCACCCACACAGCCTAGTCAGCCGAGCCATATAGAGATTTCCAGTGACAGCAGAGCTACTCATAGATGTGGGGTTTGCTGCTGCTTGATAATTGAACATATCAAACATCAGCGTTTCTGACAACGCCTTACATATTTCTGGTGTAAAGATAGAAGCTAAAGGTTGCTGCAGGAGTAGGATTTTCAGCTTTCCCACCATTATCTCTTGTCTCTTCCACAATCACTTTTTTTGTTGTTTAATATCTTGCAACATCCACATTTCTGGAATTAACTTGTTAAAAAGAACAAGCCATATTGCAATGCAATGTTAACAGCAGCAGCTGGGCCTCTCAGAACACTTCAGGCTTTGCACTAGGCAGCAGTAATTACCAAGTCACTGTAATTTTTTGTCTTGCTGTTTCTCTGTCAAACTCTAAATAGGCTGTAACAGTTTATAAATAGATGGCACCTGGAATGTAACTTTTATAAAAGTAGCTATTTTCTTGCAGTTCTATGATGTCTTGCACGATCATGTAATGCTAGCGATGAAGAACTTGAAACGATGAATTTTAGTGTAAGAATTTTAGCTGTCCAACCAACTGTAGCAGAAAGTAAAACGTAAATGATGTAAAGCAAAGTAAATCTGGATTTTTATGTTTTTCATAATCTGTGATATTTTAGTAATGTGAGTACACACTTCATTTTAAACATGATTTATGTGCATATGTATGTGTGTATAGAAAGCACATAATATATACTGTATAACAGCTCTGTTGATCACTGCAGACTGTTGCACAGGAAGGTGAAATGAGGGCAAACTTGCCTGCAGCTCTCTGGCAAGTCTCTCTGACAAGGGGACTGGACCACATCCCGCCAGCTCTCTGCTGCTGAGCTGTTCTTTGTCTGGATATGCTATTATCACCACTGTTGTTTTTCCCCATCATTCGCGAATTTTCTCCTGTGGCCAAAGAGGAAGTAACATGGATGGTAGCTTAGACTGAGAGAGCCAAGTTCTCCTTTCTTTTCTATGGTTAAATATGCTGGGATGTTTTTTCTCTTTCCATTTCTGGGAAACCCATTAAAGCCTATCCCTCTGCTTTCCTCAGCTGCGTTTCTGATGATTCGGTGAAGCAGTACACGTCAAAGGACCATCTTGCCAAGCATTTCCAGGTTCCTGTGTTCAAGTTTGTGGGCAAAGACAACAAGGTAAGCTCAAAACACACCTCTGAGATATTGCATCAGCTCTCATCTGACTGGGGAATCTCAGCACAGAATTGGCTGTATTAGAGTGCAAAGGAGAGGAGTGGCTGCCCCAAGGCAGATGGTGCTGTGCCTATTCCAGCAGTGTTGTCTTTCAAGACCCTGACACAGGTACTTTAGGAGAGAGTGATAAAACCAGCTAAAATTAAGTGAAGTATGAAGGACAGTTGCCATAGCAGGCTGAAATCATTGTTGTTTTCTGAGTAGTCTTACTAGACACTTGCACACTGGGTGAGAAAAGTGTTCCAGATCACCAGACCCGGTGCACAGTGTCCTATATTTAAAACAAGATGGTCTATCGTTTTGAATCTCTTCAACCTTATATCTTCTCTAGCTGTTGTGAGTACAGGTGCCAGGTTTCCAGATACAAGGCCACCATACTGTTTAATTCAGCGTGAAACCACGCTGTTAAGGCTGGTGGCACCCTGAGGCAAAAGCTTTGTAGTGAGAGGACAGTTGAAGGATAATGCCATTTTCCTAATGTGGATAGCTTCTCTGAAGAAATCTAGTCTTACAGTCACTGTTATGTTCAGCCAATGCTGTTTGCTACAGAAGTCATAAAGCTGCCACTCCAGCTACAGCCTCAGTAGAGTTAAAACAGATGAGATCTTTCAAAATTCAAAGATTTCGCTTGGCTGTCTGTTTGCCACTGCTGCTTCCAACCTTCATCCTCCCTGCCTGTGCAGTGGATTTTGCTTCAAACCTCACCATTGACCAAACATTCACAAATATGTTTCCCTACTTCCTGCTTGCAGGGATCTTGCTTACTCTCCTTGTCATTTAGAAGGCAAGGAGTACACATCCTGTCACTGTCTGATTTCACTGTGCAGAAAGGAAGGGCAGCTGTCTCCCTGGCCTTTTGTTTCCCCTTCTCCCCTCAGCTTCCAGTTTTAGCTCCTCATCAACTTGAGTTTTCCTCCTTTGCCCCTCAGTCTCCTAGCTTTATGTTTTCTCATCTCATGTCAGATTCTCTTGCATCTTTATATCAGTCCATACTCTTGCATCTTTCTATCAGTCCATCTCCTTGTGAGGCTTCACACGTTCTTGGCCTGCTTCCTGCTATGCAGCTCCTTCCAGTTCATGTGAGATCTTCCAAGCTTATCCTTGGCATTTTCATCCCTTCCTCTGGAGGATCATTTCATGCCTTCACATTACTTGTTTACCCCTTGGCTAACAGACAGATACCATACTCTGGCATCTCAGCCAGGTGCTCTGGAAAACATGTCCTCTCCTGGGCACTTAAGAAAACATGAAGCATCCAGTTTGGCCGTGGATGGCAATGGTGGATGTGGACCTTGTTGATGTGGGAATGGAAATGGCTGCTCCATGGGAATAGCATCACCATGTTCTCTGGGAGAGCTGGCAGCAGTGCCAGTGTGATTCCCAGAGCTGTGTGCTGACTTGGCCTGCTGTCTTGCCACCCTCCAGGAGGTGTTCTTGCATTGCCGCATCCTTGTGTGCGGGGCGCTGGATGAGAGCTCTCGCTGCGCCCAGGGCTGCCGGAGACGGGTGCGCAGGTCAGCTGAGACAGAGGAAGATGAGGAATCTGTTCACATGGCAAACCACATCCTGACAGGTGGCCCCATCAGAATCGACTTTGATGACTAACACCCACCTAACTGGAACAGCATCTATCTCTGCTGAGACGACTTTCCTTGTCAGTGCCTTCTTGCATGGTTGTTTAAGAAACAAGAAGTATTCCGTAAAGCCCCACTGAACCACTTAGGACGTGTTTCCCTAAGTGTGTGATGATTATTTGTGAAGTATGTTGGGCCCACAAGGCAGTGTGCATGGACTGAGTGCAACCCAGACTGCAGAACAGTTTTATCTGCCATTTCTTCCCAACAACCCCTCAGATGAAGGGACTCTATTGCTTTTCAGGCCTGAAGCATAACCCAACTTAGTCCTTCCCTGCATCCACCTGCAGGCTCCAAAGGACTGTTTGTCCTTGACAATTTTATTCAAGCTCTTCTGTCATCAGACAATACAAACACTATCTATCATAGCTGAACGTGTTCGCTATGCAGTTCTGTGAATGATGCTGAAGCTTTGGATATACTGGGATTTTGGGTTGACCGTTAAAATGCATGTATAAAAATATTATATCTCATAATGTCTAAGTTCCTTGGAGTTATAAAATAGTTGTCATTGCATGCACATTTAAATATTATTTTTAAATAGTAAAAGGTATTTAATAAAACTTGATTTTTTTAGTGTCTTCTTATAATTGCATGCAGTTTAGCAGTATTTCCTTTAGTATTTAGTGTACTGTTATTTTTCTCCCTCTTCTGCCCCCCCCTCAAAAATGTGGTCCCTTTCATAAATGCTATAGCACCTTGATTGTAAGAGAAAGACCATTAAACATCCTTTGAATTGTTTAGTACCTTGCCTGTAAAAAAAAATGCCATTAAACAGCAGCACCCCTCCCCCTAAGTGTGCCGGTACCAAGTCTTTGAAAGTTGTAATGCATCATTACTTTGGTCTAGAGAGGCTCTGGCCCTGACAAAGGGATTAGAGGAATGCACATTAAGTGTTTCTAGCAATCATTTGTAATGTGGGTAGTTCTCAGGACAGGGTTGTCCCCAGTGAGCCTGGTGACAGCATTGTTTGAGTAACTGTGCACATTTGCAGTCCCCTGGTGGGTGAAAACTTGATATGGACGAAATTACTGGTGGTGGTGGTGGCAGCATCATGGTTATTTGTCAGGAATCCCTTTGGGCTGTCAAGGTCCTTCCAAAGAAAACATAATGGATGATCAGCTTGGGCTCCTCTGGGCTTCACTGAGGAGGAGGAGTACTGTGTGGTGAAGGAAATACGGGGTGAAAGGAAGGAGGCACAGTGAGCAGTGAAGGACTAAGTAGGAGAGGCAGGGCTGGAGGGTGAAAGAGGAGGGATCCATCTCCATCACTGGCTGTGGCACTGCAGTGTATTCATGAGGTTTTCTGCAAGAAGCTTCACAGTGTGCAGTGTTCTCCTGTGTGTCTGGAGGTGTTCTGGGAGTCTCCCCTAGCCTGCATTACCCATTTCCTACTTTGGTTGGAAACATCCAAATTGCTGCCAAGGCCAGAATTTGTTGCTGCTCTCAAATGGACAGGGAGTCTGTTTGAAGGGACCATTTAGAAGGGAGTCGCAAATCTCCTCAGCAATGCTCCATTTCACAGATTTCTTTCTTTTGCTGAGTGAGATTCCAGTGAGGAACACAGTGATGGGCTATGAGCTTAATGATTTTTCTGAATAGCTTCATGGCTGCTTTTCCCATTTGGGAATATGTGTGTGTGCGTGTGTGTGTGTTAGAGGAAATGAAAATGTTTCTATGATGATAAGTCAATATAAGTGGAAAGACACTTTTCATGTGCTACCTAGCCATATGTGAAAGAAAAAGAAATCAAAAAGCCACCTCCTTGCATTGCTGTGCATCTCCTGGTTCTGCTGATGCACATCTGCATTAGGACCACATGAGCAATTTCCTGCTGTCATTTCTTTGTTCAGGCACCCCCTGCTAAATATACTTGTTTAGATAAAACAAGAGCTGGAAAATTAAATTAATTAGCTGGTGCCTTCTGGAAAGGCAACTGGTGTTTTTTGTTTGTGTGAGAGGGACATGGGGGAGTAGTGGAGGAGAGATAAATTTCCTGGCTTATTTCAGTTATTGTGCACATTGTTTCATTCTTCCTGACAGGTTCATATGAAGCAGCCTTTCTACTCTGCAGCTGCTTAGTAGAATAATCTGGAAGAGTAATGAGGAGGAAACACTGGCCTGTGTGGCCATGTGAATGGAGCAGTCTGGGAAGGTGCCTCGAAAGCAGGATAGTAGGTCTGCTGTTTTCCACTGGCCTGTGGCCGTTCCTCCTCTGACACAGAGGGAATGGCTCTTAGACACAAACACCACCATTTCTCGAAGTCTTTTATCTCTCCCCAGTTTGCTTCTTGCTTCCATCTGTCATCTTTCTCAGCAGTACAAACTGGACATGAAATCAAAGACCAAACTCATCTGAGAGCCAAGGCATTTGTCTGGTTAATTTAATCTGCTGCACCACATAGTGGAAGCAAAACACACTGCACAAGCAGTGGTTGAATACAAGAGTTGCAATCAATCCTGCCAACGCACAAAGTCAGCAGAAAGCCATCAGGTAAGCACAGTGTTGTTTTCCTGTTCAGAGCAGGATGGAAGTGAAGATGAGCCAAGATTTGTCCATTGACCTGAAGAGTCCTGTGACCAGCTTCAGTGGCTGTACACTGTCCAAGTAGCAGGAACAATGTGAAGGGGAAGCGACTTTTAGTTTAGATGCAGAAGTTTTACCATAGTTCATGTACTGGTTTTCTCCTATACAAGATTATTTGCTTGTTTTCTTGAATCACTGCCACCACTTGAAGGCTCAAAAGTTTTCTTGTAGAGCTGCTCATGGGGTTTTTCAGATTGCCACAGTTCAATTTTGTTGTGAAAAATACACTTACTCAGTATTCAGTAGCTGCCCTGCGTGCAGCAGTCTTTAGTGTTTGGGGATGAATCGTGGTGTGAAAGCATAAGAAACTGACTTATATTACTGGTGTCTTCAACACATCAGTTGTTGGGATAGAGAGATTTTGTTTAGAACCCTTCAATTTCTCCCGTGTATGTCACTGTCTGTCTTCAGTTGCTTGGCCTGGCTTTAATCTGGTGTCACTTGAACTATAAAATGCTGTAAGACATTTGCCAGCCAGTTGGCTATGGAGTGTAAATGAGATCGTTTTTTTTAATTTTGTCATTTAATTGTAAGAGCATGCTCACATTTAAAACTGGCAACAGGCACCATTTCATCAACAAAATACAAAGCTTGGGAAGTGTCTGGAACAAGGACCGTTTCCTTCCCATCCCTAGCCAAAAAGACATGTTTCTTAGATAATCAAAACTGTCTGTGCAGCCTCATGCTCTGATAGCAAACCAGCGTTTGCACTCCAGTGGCATTAGCACAGATAGGAGAGGATGTCATTGCTTATGATCAGTGTAAACCAAGGTCCTCCCTAATGGAAAACATCCCAGTACGTCTCCTGTGGTCACTTCTGTTTTCCTGGTCTTAGTACCAGTGGGCTCTTGTTGTTTCAGTCTGTCTGGGGCCAGATGAATGTCTCAATGCTGTTCACTGTAACGCAAAGATGACTGGCAAGAACAGGAATATGGGGCTTAAATAATTTATAGTTCCATGCATGTATTTAAACCCAAATGAGAAAAAAAGTAACTTAAGACAGACTCTTTCTAGTCTTGTTAAGTCACCCTTCTGTAGCCTTAACTTTTCCATGGCAGATGGAAGAGCATAATCACAAATATGTTTGCAGAAGATGCTGAAGTATTTATGTGGCACGGCACGCACACCCAGTAGCAACTTCCTCTCAACTGTCTGCAAATGTTGTATGTAGATGAAATTCTATATACCACTTTAAATTCTCATTTTGTATGCAAAAATATCTCCCGATAGCAGATGGGAGGATTAACCACGTTTTAGAAAGAAGGCTGTCCGCGGCTGCTGACAGCTCTTCAGCTGGCCGTGTCTCTGCCCCATAGAGGTAGCATGTAAGCCCTGCCACCTGACAGGTAAGCCTCTGGGATTTTGAATGTCTCATCCAAGGCAACTGTGAGCTTCCTGTTTCCCTCATGCAAAAGATGGAGGTGGATACCCAGTCATTTTGTGTAAAAAGGGATCCTAAGGGAAAAGCTTTGTTAAATGATATAGGAGGAAAATAATTAAGTTGGTCTGGATGACACTGCAAAAGAAAAGCAGCTTTGTCTCCTGAGACTGTGGGAGAGTGCTGTGATTTCACACCTCAGACACAATGGGTTTTGATCCCCCTCTGCCCCAAAATGAATTGTGCCTGTATCACACACACTTAAAGGTTTTTTTCGTGCTTACCGAATCTCCCTGGATGTTTTAAATCTGTTTTGGACCCACCAAGTATTTAAATAAGCAGGGTTGTCAGGGTGTGTAATGATAAGATGGAAAATGTCAGGGATGGTACTGAAAGTAAATTACCTCTCTTCTTCAGTCTGTCACCAGTGGTGCAAAATGTAAATAGCATGGCCACGGACTGGGATTTTCAGTGGTTGCAGAAACCTAATGCCCTGCACTGTGAATTACAAAGTTAAGGTAGGGGAGAGAGGGGGGAGGGGGCTAATACACGAGTGTCTAAGGCAAACAAGTAAGGTCTCTTGTTTATAACCAGCACTGCATCCTGCTTGCCTCTCCTGATCAGCCTGCAGAGAAAATCAGATCATTCAGGCTGATGGACTTGGAAAGGGCTAGGGCTGTTAGACTGCATCTGTGGTGGACAGCAGGCATCACTGCCCTATATTCATAGACCGTCTCCCCTTACGCAGCTCTCTGCCCAAAAACTGTGGTTGATGTATATTGCTTGGCCCAGGTCCCCCCATCCTGTGTTGGGCCAGAAGGCTGATAGAAGTCACTGTGCTGAAGTGCAGTGGCAGAGGGGATGCGTGGCATCAGGCTCATGGAGGCCAGGCATCTGCTCGTCTTCACAGTTCATCTCGTTCCTCTTCATTGCAAATGCAGGCGCTCCTTTGGCTGTTCATGAAGGGCCGGCAGCCCAGGGTCCAGACGGCATTGAACACTGTGTCTGCAACGGATTCACAAGCTGCAGGGAAGGAAAAGGTGAGGCAGGTAAGTAACAGGCACTTCAGGACATCTGAGGGATGGGTGGAAACCACCCTAGGTTGAGCTCTGTGCTGAGTTCTGTGGTATTTACAGTTGGAAGCAAGGACTGTTGTCTTATCTCTGGGTACTGCAGATTTATAAATCCAGAGGTTCCCTTCTGCTGAACTGGGGGCTCTTTTCTCCCTAGAGTGGCACCAGTCTGACACTAACTTCTTGCCCCTTTCTGTTCTTGCCTCTCTCAGGCTTTTCTGGTTGATGGATCTCTTGGGGCACTGCAAATTGCACTGTTTACCAAGCAGATTTCCGAGAAGATCTCCACAATACTGTCTTTCCTGGCTCCCTCTCCCCTCAGTTTTGCCTATAGCCACTACTAACCAACCTTTTCTGCTTTTTGGGAGTCGCCAGCCAGCATGAAAATCCTACTGCCGTTGTAACAGCAGAGCTGTTGATAGTCTGCCTGACTACTAGCCCCTCCTGTTCCCCAAAAAACAAGCCCAAAACTGCTTCTCAATAAATAAATGGGTTAATATGAAGTCTTTTAGGGTTTAGTCACTGCCAACCAACATCGACTGCTGAATGCATGCGGGAAAGCCCTGCCTTGGGGCTGTCTCCTCTTGCCTCTCCGAGCACCTCACTCTGCTCCTGCTGCTTTAGGAGTTTGCTCAGTTGGCAGGTGTTGGAGAGCCTGTAGTGAGTCATGGCTTTGGTTAACTGGCACTGCTGCAGTTGGGATGTTTGTGCCCACATGGAGGGAGTGCAGATGCTGTTCCCCTGCCTGCTGTCTCTGTCGTGGTGACTCAGTGGAAAGGATCCCAGATAAGAGCTAGGATGGTGGTGGGGGAGGGCTGTGCAACAGGAGCTGTTCATAGCAGCACTGAGGACAGGGAGTGGCAAGTATGGAGCACGGGACAAGAGGCTGAGCCAGGGGAGGACAGTATGACTCAGAGGTTTGTTTGCAGCTACCTATGCTTCCTGTCGCAACCAGGACAGAGATGATGGAGGTATTTAGTCCTAGATGGCTATGGGCAGAGGTGGCTTGACTCAGCCAAGAAGTGAGGGCTCTGCTCCACCTTTACTCCCTAGTATTTCTGTTTCACTGCTGCAGGCAGAAAGGAAAAAGGAGGGATCTGAAAAATTTGCGGGGAAGAATCTGAAGGAACAGGAAGAGATTGGCTGCATGAGGATCTGTGGACAGGGGTGACCATGAAAGATTTGCTGTACTTTGGCCTGTAGCACTTATATATTAGTCTGTCTTTGTTCTCTCTTGCTGGCCTGGACACTGTTTCCAAACATTTATCTGTGATGGAGTAGAAAGCCATCTCTTAGTCATGCAGCCTTACCTGTGTGCCATAATCAGGCCTAAGGAGCAGCAGACTGGGGGAGGCTCTGCTGCCATGGCTGACCTCTAGTAGTGGTAGGGTCTATGTTTCCTCCTTGTCATACAGTGGCTAAGTGCTTGATGTTGGCGCAGGGGACCAAGAGGCAGGCTTGGACTCTTCACAAAGGTTACCAAATGAAGCCTTTACCAAAAAGCTCTTCTCAAACTTGCAGTCTGAAGCTTTTAAAATTAGGCAAAACCAGTATGGCTGTTGAGCTGCTGACATGTCACTAGAAGTTTGTTAGCATGGGGGCTTCTGAGGAATCCAGCTCTGCCCACCATGGCTCAGCCACCACTCATGTCCCTGGTGCCATCGTCATCTCTTATCTGTGAACCAGATCCTGGAGAGCCCTTGTCCTTGACTCTCCCAGTTTGTTGGCCCTTGGCCATGTGCAGGTTTCAGTGTGTGGTTTACTGGCTGTGGAAGGTTTTTTGACCACGTGAAGGTGTTTCAGCTCTTGGGGAGAGCATCCAGGGGTTGAAGGAATCGCAACTAAGTTTTCTTGTTGGTGGGTTTGTTTTGGGTTTTTTTGTTTGTTTGGGAGAGGGGGAGGTTTTGTTTGGGGTTTTTTTAATTTCCACATGTGTTTTGTAATGTTTTCCAACTGTAAATGACTTAGGTCCCCAGTCTTGGGACAGAAGTGTGTGTGTAGGGGGCAGATCTCTGTGTTCTCACTCATCTCTGACTCATCTGTGACAAGCATGGGGCAGATGTTCTGCTCCCTACTGCAGATTTTTGCTGCTTTTGGCAAGGAGAAAGCTCCCTGCCCACACCCTCCCCTCCGTGCCATCGCTCATTCCCTCCATAGGGGATGTGAGTGAGGAAGCCTACCTTCCACCTTGGAGACAAACCCGAGGCTGCGCTTGAGGTCGGAGCAGATGGAGTGGAGACACCAGCGGAACTTGGCGTCACAGCGGTATTTGTTGGCCCCACAGGTGTCGTAACAGATGTCCAGCTGGTTACAGCACTTGGTCATGGCAGGGATGCCCAAATCTAGCTGGGGAAAGAGAGGAAAGCAGTGTCCCTTGGCTGCATCCTGGCCTCAGAATCAAGCAGCTCCAACTGGGTGAGGTATTGCAGAGCCCAGCTGGATCCTTGCTATCAGAAGCTACTTCTGATAGCTGGAGCAGCAGGAGGGAACACATGCTTCT
Source organism: Loriculus beryllinus (assembly GCA_039877255.1). Classification (NCBI taxonomy): domain Eukaryota; kingdom Metazoa; phylum Chordata; class Aves; order Psittaciformes; family Psittacidae; genus Loriculus; species Loriculus beryllinus. Next base: position 73,508 of record JBCJKH010046358.1, on the reverse strand, counting down.
ACCTCACCATCTAAAGTAAGGGGCAACGGTAGTGCAGCTCCAGTACAGGATAGATCACGTTCCCTTCTTTCTGTTGCAGGGGATTAACTTCTCCTAGAGAGGTGGGAAACAGCCCCTCCGTGAATCTGCTAGTTCCAGTTTGTCAGAGTTCATTAGAGAGTTTCCTGTCCTTTCCAGCAGTGGCAAAGGCCCCTTTTCTCTTTCTTCTTTTAACCACAACCTGACAAATCCTGCTTGTTGGCTTAATAAATCTGCTATAAGTGTTATTAATGCCTTATTTCTCAGAGAGACACTTATGAGGCCAAGGACAAATACAGCTTGATCAGGGGAGCTCTACTTGTTTGGAGGTAAACAGCAGCTTAGCTAATAACTGTGGGGGTGATGGGGCAGAAGGCCTGCCTCCTGCAGAGGCTGGACTCATTAGTTTGTTATAAATTCCTCCTCTTTTTGGCTGTCCTCATGTAATATTTAGGAGACTGTTTCTTCATTGCACTCAGTGCTTGTGACTGCCTGCCTAAGGAGAATGTACTGCAGAAACACCCACAAGGTTTGCAGTGAAATGTAGTTTAAGGATCTGATATTACATGAAGAATGGGATGCAAAGAGAGGGCTTTTCTGCGCAGGAATCTGCCTGATTGCTGCAGACTTCATGGGCAGCAGTAATGCATAAGGTAAGTAGTATTTCCTGCTCTTAGAGCCTCCCGGGAGTACTTTTCCTGGTGATTCTAATAGGATTTCATTAACTGCTTTTAAAATAACAAGTGGGTGCAGTATTAAAGCCTGCAGGCTTATTTCGTTGCTTGGCAGAGGCAAAAGCATGGGAGGGGACTAAGGGCCAGGTGTAGAGAATGCCTTCAAGTATTGCTGTTTCTACATCATGCCATGCCACTGAGCTGTCATGGAACGTGTTCCCTGCCCTATCAGAAGGGCACAGGATTGTTCTGGCCCTTCATAAAAATATGTTCCTCTGCTTGGCCAGGTGCCCCCTTCTCATGGTACTAACCTGCTCAGGAAACTTTCTCTTTTGGCACCTACCAAGACAACCAGAGCAGCAGCCCGGTCCTTCATAAATGTAACTCATGTCTATGTGACTCCTGTTTCACTGCCACCAGCAGTTGAAATCTTAATGCCTCCCTGACTGACAGTTAGTTAGGCAGTGCTCAGATTGACATGTTTGCCTTGCTTGTTGACAGCAGAAGGCTTTGTCTTCTGTCAGTCCCAGGCAGATAGCTTGTTCCCTGACACCACATAAAGTCATACTTCCTCCGTTTTCCAGAGCTCTGGCTTCAGCTGTGAAAAGAAGCCACCACACAGACACTGTGTAACACAGCTAAGCCTTTTCCCTCCTAATATTATTAGCTGGTTACTGTGATTAGAGAATTGCATCATTTGTGGTTGGCGGGTATGGCAGTACATACACTTTCAGGTACCTTGAGCCCCAGGAAGTTGGAGCTACAGCCGTTGGGTTCCTGTGGTTTATAGTGAGGTCGTGGCATTGGAGCTTTCCCTGAGAAAGAAAGGAAAAATATTAGGAAAGCCGATCTTCCCAGCAGCAGCACCAAAAAGCAGGAGTGACAGGCAGAGCTCCCCTTTGGTCTGCACCCCCAAACACTTCACTCTCCCAGGAGATGCAAGGAGGAAAGGATAGGTACTAGATCTGGTTGAGACTTGGGTTTCTCTACACTGTTCCTTGATGTATGTTCAGTGCTTGTTCTGTTTCTGTCCCAGCCTGGGTTTATAAAAGGGAGATCTCAAATGCAGAGTAAGGTGTTAAGATATTTTGAGGTGCTAAAACAAGATGTTTGAACCCTGCTCTGGGAAGACGTTGCAAGCTGTGTGAGCACTCCAACAAAAACATGTGAGCTGAGCCTTTTGTAAGTCCATCACCTCTAGGGCTAAGTTTCTACTTCCCTGAGCACCACTACAGAATTTAAATAGACATAAAATTGAGGTAATTTAGCCCTTGAGGCAGGGTTGAGTTCTTTTAAACTCTGTTTCCACTGTTTTCTTCTTGTCAGCACTGATCATCATTTAAGATGCTTTTCCCATTTTTCTGTCCAGGTCTCCAAAATACCAGTGGTTAATAGAGGCATAAATCTACCATGTTCTTGAGGAGACCTCACAAACAAATGCATCAAAAAGTCTTATGCAAGAATGTTCCCAACACCTTCTAAATTAAAAATTGCTGGAGTGGTTTTCCTTAAACAACAGATTTGCAACAAATAAGCAACAAATGAGCAACAAACTGAAATAACTGAGAGATGCCAATGCTGTTTCCTCCTGCCCTACAGAAATACAGTATGCACCAAGGATTTGGCTGTACCCAAGCCAAGATAAAGCTCTCTAGTTGACACTGCCGCCAGGTGATGGCATTTGTGTGGGAAAGTATTTCTCATTACAGCAGTTACATATGGTGTTTCTACCTTTCTGTCTGCTTTTGAACAGGCCAGATTTGCTTCCTGCTCCAGATGCAATTTTCTGGTGCAAAAAGCACTGTTATTTTTAGCAGGTAGAGCTGTCTCAGCAGTAGACAAAGAGCACGAATCAGTTGGTTGCAGCACACCATCAGTATGGGATTACTTTTGCACCAAAACATAACTCTGAGGTACGTTGATGCAAGGGTGACTTCTGAGTTTACTGACACATTGCATAATACAGTATTTTGGTGGTTATGCTAAGGAGAGAAGGAATTATGTCTATATATGGTCTGCACCTATATCCCAAGGCTCCAAAAAAATGTAATAAGAGGGGGGCTGCACCCAGGTCTTGGTGCAATTCAGAGCATAGTTGCTCTTTTGGAAGGGTGTGAGAATTGGGACTCAGAATTCAAATTCCCTGAGCTGAGTCAGGAGGCAGAGGAAAGGTCAAAGTCCAAGGTGGGTTTTGCAAGAGGGGGTCAAATTTTAATGATTTGCTTGTAACACTGACAAGTTATTGTTCTGCAGCACATTGTTAATGGGATAAAGTGGCAATTCAGGGTCAGAGTGGGACTGCTTGGAGATATGGAAATAATTGTGTTTCCAGAGAAAACCTTCTGTTAAGCTGAAGGTACAGCTATTATGTCTGAGAAAGTTGTCCTGAGGAACAAAAATCTCACATGAGAATTGTGATCAACAAAACATGAACTACCTTCACCATGAGCCCTTGTTGGAAACTTCTCTTCTTCCTCTCTGAAAAACAGTTTAATCATTTGTGAAGTGCCCTTTGGTGAACCCTCTCTCAGTTAAAGTCCAAGACACCAAAATTACCCTCTCTCCCTTGCTTTCTAGCTAACAGTAAAACAAAAGCAAAGAAGAAATAATAGGCATTTCTGACTCTACATGACCATATACTCTGTGCTCTTGTTATCGTCTGTTTCTTGGCCATCCTTATAGTCACTTCTTTGATGGGGGGAAGGGACCTGGTGGGTTACACTGGCTGTTTGCTAGCTGTGTTTCACCAAAGGCTGACATCTGTCTGCTTGCTGCAGAGAATGAAGAAGATGAAGAAGAGAGCTGCAAGCGCAGCAGGACCTGCATGGCCGCATGCTGAAGAGTGATGCTGATGTGTAGAAGCACAGCATTGGCAAGGAAGCCTGTTCTTTGCAAGAAGTTTAATTTCAGGGCATTTTCTTGTCAGCACAAACTTAGAGGAGAACTGAAGTTGGGTTCCTAATGGAAGCAAGTTTCCCTGATGCATTTTAATATCTTCAGGCTGTTGTAGCTACGCCAAGAGACTGGAAAACAGCCAGCTGACTAGAACAGCCGCTGGCCGTGCAGGAGGTCTCAGACACTGCAGTACTGGTACACTGGCAGGGGGAAGTGAATGTATTTCAGGATAAATAGATGGTCTTGGGGCTCCTTACTATTGTGAGTGGCCCATTGTTACTTCTCTGCCCCAGGCAAGCAGACTTTGAGCAGACATAGTGCTGTGTAGCACAGCTGTGTTGGAGGCTCTTTTCTCACAGCCTGGATGTGCCTCCTTATGTGAAGCCCCTCAGGACCAAATTCTGGGCAAGATGTTGAAGTCCTGCCTGCCCAGATAGCTGAAGGAAGCTGTCAAGGGATTTACCCCCAGTTCAGAATGTTTCCCATCCTGAGATGCCCAGAGAGATTTTGTAAGGAGGAGGAGGTATTTGTCAGCAATCACTAGTGTAATCCTAATGTCCTGATTTAAGGGAGTAATCCATCAAGTTGTCTGTTTTCAGACCACTAGCTGCTGAAAAATCAAGAGCCAACAACCAAGTGCTGTGTGATCAGCTGAAAATGGATGTGGCAATCACAGGTGAGTCCTGACCTTTATTATGGCAAAATAAGCTATTATTGGTGTCTCAGCTGAAATGAAAGAAGTAGAAGGCATAATTTTTGCTTCATGCCTGGGGGAAAAGTAATGGGGCCCTGATTCAGCAGAAGGATGGTAAAGATGGTTTGTGTTTATTCTTCTGGGCACAGACTGGGTTTCACTGGTTTGGGATCATCCCTGCATCCCCTCTACTTGCAGCCTGCAATGTCTGGGCTACAGACCAGCATGGACAAATAGTTCTGGAAGGGTTCAGCAAGACCTTTAGAGGCGCTTGGGCAGTGTTTCAATAGTTTCCTCCTTCAGCCAGTGATTAATGAGTTGTTCAGCAGAGGATGAGAACAGCAGTAACGATGTGCTTGTTTGTTTTCCTTTCTAGGTAACACATTTTTCCAGTCAGATGCAGAATGCTCTCAGGGAGCAGGCAGGCATTTGTGCCACCACCCTGTGGAGATGCTCTTCCCTCTGCCCAGAGTGCAAAGCTGGGGCAGCAGGAGCAGGAAGAGTCCAGCCTTGCGATGTGCCTAGAGTGACCACTTCTGCAGGACTTAGTGAGTTCTGAGACTCCCTGACCTGAGCTCTGATACCGGCCTTCACAAACCTTCCCTCGGGCCCACAGCAGTCCCAGCCATGCTATGCCCACTACAGAGTTTTTAGTCACTATGTTAAAAGGGCAATTCCCCTTCTGCTCTGGATTTGGAGCATGGCGTGGACCTAAAGGGAGGTTATCATACACTGTGTGGGGCTGCCATGCTGTGGGCCTTTGGGATGGGCTGTCTGGTGTGCAAATGGGCTCATCCTGTGTGCTGGCGCAATGCTTTGGTGTGCAGGGGGTCTCCTCCAGACATTGTGCCCCTGGAGTGCACACTGCCCCCAGTGGGATCCACAGAGCAACCATGGCCCTCCTGAGCTGCTGTGGAGGGGCAGCCCTAGCTGGGGAATGTCATGGGGCCTTGGGCTGAGGGACCAGAGCTGCTGTGGGGCAGAGGCACCTGGCTCCCTGCAGCTCTGTGGGGCTGAGGTGCCTGGCCTGGTGCTCCCTGTTTCCTGTTAGTTTGGGCCCAGGGGGCAGAGTAGAACAGATATATGCACATTATTTAAAACCAAAACATAACGAAAAGAAGGAAAAAACCCCAAAACCAAACCAACTTGAAAGCTGATTTTAAACTCTCTTTGTAGCCTCATTTTGGCTAAGGGCCCATCTGCCTTCTTGTCCTAACAGGCAGCTCATGTCCCAGCCCTGCAGCATCTGTTCCTCCCAGCACCCTTGCTGCTGGCCTGTGAGGGGCAGGAGATGCTTCCCTCAGCTGCATGTGTCGAGGCAGCAATACAGACAACCCTGTGCAAGCTGGAGACGTGCAGCACAGCGTGCAGCTCACGTGCTGGAAGAAATGGGATACATACAGACCAAAACTGAGTTGGTGGGGTCTCTCCAAAGCATGGAGTCTTTGTCTGTGAAAACCACAGCTCAGGGAAGGAGAGGAGTTGAAATCATCTCTGTGCTCGCAAGCACCCTGCCCAGGCAGGATGAAGGATGTGAGATGAAGCTGGGGAGGAAAGGGCTGGCAGGCAGTTGTGGATGGGCTGGCTGAGTTGACTGAAAACAGTTATTGCTGTGGGGACAGTTGTAGGGACATTGGGGGAGGACACAGCCTGTATGAAACCTCCTTCCTGTTCCCAAACAGGTCCTGCTGCGCCTCTATGCACCCGGTCCCCTGCCCTGCTCTCCCCAGGATGTCACCCCCTTCGTCCTGACCCCAGCACAAACTCTTCCTTTTCAGTAAATCATTCTAAAGTCCAAGGCAAGTGGCAGCTGCCTCATTCTGCCTTGAGTACTAAAGGTTCCTCCGTGCTGACTGCACATCTTGTGTGCCTTCCTGTTATCTCTCCTGCTCCATCCCACTTATTAACCAACTTGCAACTGTTGAACAACGACACTGTGAAGATTGCTGAGATTAGGGCAATACTAACAACCTCTTCTGAGTTAGGCAAGCACAGGCTGCTTGTCCTCCCCTCCAGGGCCTCACTGCCTACCCTGGTGCTTCTCTCCAGCGGTCTGGGCAGCCTGGTCACCTACTGCCCTTCCTGTAAAACCTGTATATCCTCTCCTCTTCTCCTCTTGCACACAGCACAGTGGCTTCAGGATCAGGCTCTAAATTCTCAGTGAGAGGGGAAGATGAGGGTCAGTGCCCTGATGCTGGCACTAGCAGAGAAGTTGTGACTCTGCAGTGACTTTTCTGTGCTGAGCAGAGCGAAGGTCAGGTTATGGATAGGAGCTTGTGGTGGTCTCGGGGAAGGGAGAGCGCAAGAGGGGGAAAGGGCAAGGAGACAGGAGCCAGCAGGAGCGGTGTTCACTTACCATATCGACATCTGTACTGACATACTCCGTTTTTTCCCCCAAGCAGTTCCAAGAAGGAGTCAAAGTAGCTGTTAACTGTTTCAAAGCTGTCCCGGATGGTCTCGATGCCCCAGTCTGAATAGGATGACTCTGCCTGGGAAGCTGGGTGGACAGTGTTCACCTGTGTTGCTTCTTCTGTGCATTGCCCTAAGCCCAGCGTCAGGCACAGAACCGCTGCCTTGAAAAGCAGCCACATGCTGCAGTCCAGATCCAGGCCCCAGAGCCCCCGGCCAGGCAGATGTGCAGGCAGGGAGGAGTGGGAGCGAGCTGTGGTGTGCGGGAGGCAGGTAAGCACCCCTCTGCCGTGGACTTTAAACAGCGCCGAGGGAGCCGGCGTGAGGTCACCGCAGTCAGAGTGCAAAGTGCACCGCAGGGATTTGGAACAAGTTCATCTCGCAGAGAAACACCAGGGAGTGAGTTTGCACAATGCCACCGGAACCCTGCGGCACCGGGGGGGGCTGCGGGCCTGCCGCCACACGGGAGACCCTCTGCCTGGGCTGCCCTGCTCTCTGCTCAGCCTGCTGGGAGATGAACTGGATCGCTGTCCAAAATCTCTGCTACTCGGGCAACGGCAGTAACGGGTCAGCAGCAGACTGAGGAGCACCCATTGCCTTTCTCCTGGGCACGTAATGGGGCGGGATGAGGCACCCCCCCCCGGTCTAGCTGCTCTTGGGAGGACTGCTTCTAGCAAACCTGAGGGACCGAAGGGATGACACGTGTTGTGGAAGGGGCTTTCCAGGCCTGCATGCCTAGGGCAGAAAAGGGTGGCAAAGCCTTCCATGTCCTGCTCTGCTGTGGCTAGAGGGTGCTGTTGGGCCTCATAGGGGTTGATCCAGCAGTGGTTTGGGTTTAGAAACACTGCCCTCAGGGTGACCCCTTGTGTGTGTCCCCAGTTACAGGATCAGTGATGCAGATGGGTGTTGGCCTTTGATGGGACTCCTGTAGGCTGATGTTAGATGGCTGGTGTGATGCTTTCGTGTGATGCTAGTGCTGCCGAATTAAACATGTTGTATAGGTGCCCTCAGCTGGGGAGGGCTGGCACCAAAGCCCAAGTCAGGTAACAGGCCTGTGGGGCAGCTGCAGGTCCTGGCTAGGACCCGGGGCCTGTGCAGCCAGTGGAGGCTTCAGACACTAAAAGAAACCAACCAAATGAGCACAAGCAGCAAAAGACAACGCAAACGACTCATAAGGACCAGGGAAGGGAAGTGCCATGGGTAGGCTGCTCATGAGAACCTTTCTGGATGTGCTGCAGCACAGGACTGCCTCTCAGAACAGCCACTGTGCAGCCGGTCGGCTGATCTCTGTGGGCCCCAGCACCAAACTTCAGCAGCCATCTCTGTGTGATTGGCCAGGCTGCTGAGTGGAGACTCTCCAGAGGCAGTCGGAGCCTTTGGAATACATGGCAAATGTAAGTGCAAGTTCTGACATTTTACTGTTTTGCAGGAGACTTGGCCCTGCTGTATCATTACTTCTGAAGCACCAGAGCTGTGCGGCACCTGTATGCCTGCGTCCTTCTGCATATGGCCATGTGTTATGTGCTACAGACATGGGACGAGGAGAGAGCACAGCCAAGTCTTGTTTCTCAGGTAAGTCAGGAAGCAGGGAAAAGAAGCAAACAAGCTGTCTGGTCCTTTTTCTGTGAAATGGTGTGAAGCCAGAGCCAGCTGCTGCCTTCTTGCTTTATCTGGTCTGATGCCCATCACTGACCATGTTCATGCTCTGTGCCCCTCAGAAGGGCCATGCAAGGGTTCCTAGGTCAGCAGCCAGAGGTGATTTGGTTGCACAGCCACAGCTGATACCTGTGTGGTGCCTCCCTGAATGTTGCTTCATAGCCAAAGCTATGCACCACTGTCCCAGCCTATGGGAGGAAGCTCGGCTGAGTTACTGGATAAGGAGACATAAAAGGTGTGTGGGAGGTTCTGAGGAAACCTCAAACCTGCTCTGGTTTTGGGGAGATGAACGCAAGGAGGCAGAGAGTGCTGGGAAGGGAGGCTGGCAGTGTCCTTATTGCAGACAAGGAAGTGGAGCACTGTAATGCCTGGTGATAGTTAGGGTAAAGTTTTGCATGGAGCTAAAGGTGCCAGGTTACTACCAGATACGCTGTGTTCCCTGGAGCCTGGAAACCAGCAAGTTTCTGCCTCTAGTGAGCCTCTCGTGAACAAGGAGTCAGTGGGGACACTTGTGAAGTGAGGGCTCCCCTGCAGGAACATGTTGCAGGGCAGGACTGGAGAGCTTGGGTCTGTCCTGCTGTTCACCATGCTGGGGACTGGGCTGTCAGTCCTCAGTGGAAATGGGCTGCTGTCCCTGGAATTTGTTGTCAAGGAGCCCCAGTGAAGGGAAAACCAGGTTCAACAATCCCACACGTGTCTTGCAGTGAGTGGAGCTGCTCATGGCAGCTGGCCGAGTCCCTGCCCTGTGTGATGTGCTGGTTTGCAGCCCTAGTGCTCCCTGCCCTCAGAAACCGCCTGGCAGGAATTAACGTAAAGAAGAGCAAAGCAGCTCTTCAGAACTAGCTTGGAAACACTGTGCAGAGCCCCTGGGCAGCTGTGCTTGGTGCTGTGCTTTTATGTGGAGCCTTTTAGGGTTGCTCTGGTGGCAATTCCAGAACATGGCTTTCTTTGTTATCCCTTTTCCCTGGTGGCCAATCCATGTGCTGCTCAATGGAAGCAGAGAGGTGGAAAAACACCATCAGGACTGCAGAAGATGCAAAACACAGTGACTGTGGCATCAGCTGTCAGTGCTGTGCCAGTGCATGCACATGCAGTCTGGAGCGGGTGGCCCTGGCTGGAGTGTGAAGCCCGGGCTATTCACAAAATCCATTGGAACTAGTTAGAAAAGCTGATCAGGACAGGGGGAGCAGCTGGCAAAGTGCAGGGCCTGGGGAAAGGAGTCAGAAACTTCACTGTGAGTTCATTGCTTGTTGTCCTGAAGCAAAAGTCTGTGAATAAAGAAGCAGTCTAACTGCTCTCCACAAATGTGGCTGCCCCTTTGCCCGCCGCAGGGATGAGCTGCTCTCCTTCCTTCCTCCTCCTTCCTTCCACCCCACCCCACCCCACCCCACCCCACCCCAGTCTCCAGGGACTTTTTCAGTCCAGCTGCAAATAGCTTGGTTGCGCCCAAACGTCAAGATCTGAAGACTAGGGAAAATGTAGGGTTGAGTAAAGCTAGCAAACGCCTAACAACACCTCCACACACACACAGTTGCTGCAGGGAATTGCTGCCCAGGCTCAGCAGCAGCAGCTCAAGTGAGCGCTGCCTGGAGCAGTTGTGCACAGCAGGTACCTGCAGGTTGTCTGACACTGCTTTGACCCTCTGTGGTTAAAAATGCTCCCTCCCTATGCCAATTATTCTTTCTCTGAAGATATGAGAGACTCAGACGTTGTGTGCCACAACAGGGAACTCTGACAACTGGTTTCTGAACCTCATCCTGACCTCAGGGTAAGCAGCTCCTGACTCCATGCATTCATTTCTGACTCTGTAATGCTTAAATATAGAGCAATCCTCAGGCAATGAGTCACTCACCCCTAATGACACTATCAGACTGTTGGCAGCTGCTCCTGTCCGGCAGGAGGTTGATCTACTCCACAGGACACATGTCCTTCCTGCAAGTGGGATGTGCCTGTATCCCCCCATGCTCATGGTAGTGAACCCCTTCCTGGATGAAGCTGGAAACCCTCTTGACTTTGCATTATCAGGCAAACCAAAGCAAGCACTGACCCTTGTGCTGATCCTGGCTTTGGCAGGATCCTTCCGTCTGTGTTCTGCTGGGGACATGGGGGAGGATAGAGGATCTGAGCTCTTTTCCTAGAAGTTTTGGCCAGCTCAGTTAGTTGCCACTTGATGTTTAAGCACAGCTTAAGCAGGGGGAGCAGGCAGCTTAGTTAGGTTAGTGGGTAGTCTGTGATTGTTTCAAAGCCTGGTTTGGGAGCCAGATCAGTCGCTGGTTATCAGAACCAGAAATGCAGCTCGATGATGAAATGCAGCTTGATGATGAGTCCCTCACAGAGTCAGGTCAGAGTCCAGAGCTGGAGGAGGATGGGTGGAGGGTTAACAACCCTCTCCCTCAGCAAAGAAGCACTCAAGTTCAGGCTCTGGTCCAGTTTCCAGCAGTCCCTGGACAGATGACTTCAGCCTGGTGCTGCTTCCCCCATCTTTAGGTGCTGATACTGCCAGACCCTTTACTTTCTGTCTTGTCCTGCCCTCAGGTGATTCACAGACCTTTTTCCCTATCCCTGACCCTACCCAGCCTTGTTCAGCTGCAGCTGCTGCAGTTCTTACCCATGCAAGGTTCTTCCCATGGTCATGATCCCCATGGGTTGTGCTCCAGCTGTGCTGGAAGAGCCCCACATAACCAGGCAGAATGGGTGGAAGGCCATAGAGTTAAGTGCTGGTTAAAGGTAGCACAGGGCTGTACCACAATCCTTCCTCCATGGGAGAAAGCAAAATCCACCCAAGCCTGGGTAGGTCCCTCAGGCTACGTGCAGACAATAGGACAGCCCTTCTCTTGTTGCACAAGGGGGGGAGGCTGTGAGGTGCATCTCACCTTATGGGGACCCTGTGCTCCCCTGTGCTCTGGCTTGGCAATAGCAGCTCAGTGGCCGGGCTGGCAGCATGAGCCTCACACCTTCTTGCGAAGGAGCAGCCCTGCTGCAGCTATGAGGACACCGTGTCCCCAGGGAGGGAGGCACCCCAGAAAGCTCAGAGGCTTAGAGCAAGCCCTGTCCTCCAAAAGGACAGAGCCATCCAGCTACTCACATTCTCCTGGCATTGACCCACCTTGGTGAGGGTGCAGCAGTTCAGCAGCATGCACCGAGGAGCTGGGGATGGACTTAATTCACATTTCTAAAATGAAAATAAAACTGCTCGTATGCTTTAGACCAATTTCCTATCCTGTGGCTGCCGAACTGTGAGCACATTAGCTGTGTCCCTGGGCTGCAAGGGGAAGGGAGTGCAAGTCCCTGACTTCAAGCCAAGTGCTCCATCAGCAATGCAGGGCACTGTTCCACAGGGCTTCTAACCAGCCCTCACTGTGTTTTTTTTGCAGGTTCCTGAGGTGACCCCAAATGAAGTCCAAGCTCCCCTGCTCTGAAGCACAGAACACCCGCAGTGATGTGAACTGTGGATGTCTCGATCATGGCAGATGTGAGCCTGCCCTGACTACATGTAGTGCACTGCCTCCCTGTCCTGCTATTGGTGTCTGGAATGCAAGACAGTCTCAGGATTCTTCCTCTCTTGTGAGTAACTGGTTGGTTGGCCTCTTGGCTCTAGGAATTACTGTCCCTGGAAAAGGGTCTCTTAGCAGCTGACCCATTTTGTTTCAAACCAGAGGCTCATGCAGTTCCCCCATTACTGTTAAACCCCCCAACAGCTACTGCCATACCGAGGAGACAAAGCGGCTGAGTCGTGTCCTGCCCCAGGAGCAGTTCAGCTCCTGTTCATACATGCTGTGCATAACATGCTTTCAGCCCAGCCTCACCACCTGCCCTTCCCCTTTGCAGCCCATCAGTGCTGTGTGTTTCCTACTGATGGAGTTCCAATCCAAGAATGTGTTTCACAGTACTTTGTGGTGTGAGCATCGTTGGCACCTGCCCGCCTAGGTGATGACGTGAAACAAATGAGGTCAGTATCCAAGAAACATGCGGCGATAAAAGTATGTGTCATCAGATTTACAACAGCCATGTATGAGGAGAGTTTGATGTGGAGGGTTTTTCACTGCTACTGGCAGTGGCTTTTATTTTAAGCCCTTTTTTTCTTTTTTTTACATTAAAAATTTAATTACACAAAAATTCAACAGTAAGGCAGTTTCTCAGTTGTCAGTCACCGTGAGCCAGTTTTCAGTCATCTTTAATACAAAACTAGAGTCACGCAGGAGCCATGCTCTTGATCCAAAAGCCCTCTGAGAAATGGAAGGGGTAAGGGAGAAAGCAGCAGCACCACCTGTAATCCCATACAGAGTGTCGGGTGTGCGAATACTACTGCAGGGGAGGAGGAAATAGGATTGTCTTTAGTTTAAAACCATTAAGTGTACCCTTTCCAATGATCTGGCATATTTCAGCCTGATGTGCCTCAGCAGGCTGGAGTTTTAGTTTTAGGGGAGTTTTCTTTCTTGTCAAACCAAGTAGTTTCCCCCTGTCAAAGACAACTATTTTTCTTCCCCAGAGAACTGCAGGTCATTGAGTAGTTCAACGATTTAAAAAGTGACACGCTGAAGGTTGGACTTGATGATCTTAAAGGTCTTTTCCAACCTAGTTGATTCTATGAGTCTAAACCTTTTTTACTCCCCAAGCAATGCTTCCTAGAGATCATTCCTAAAACACTGTTTAAGACTGGAGGTACTTGCTGATGGCTGAGGTGAGGGAGGGAACCATTGATTCGACTTCCCCAGAGGTTGCACAGCTTCTCTCAAGCTTTTCAGGTTTTAGTGCCAGTTCAAGAGAGATAGGAGGAAAAAAACCCACTGCTTAATATAATAAACCTGTGATTTCTCTGTGGTTCAACTGTTCCTTTCTTCATGCAACATGCAGGAGACCACAGTGGTTTTTCCACTACACTAGCACCTAGTGTCACACTGACACTTAATTCAGTATTTCTTGCTTACATCAGGTAAAGTCCACAATTTTTAACTTTCATTATTTTTATGTGTTAAATAACTCCTCTGCTCACTTTAGCAAGGAAAACAAGAATTCTTTTCTGTGATGGCAAAACCAGAGGTTTTCTAAATGTTGTCACAGTGGTAATACCTGGATTTTTTTGTCCCTGCAGGACTGGCTTTTCCAAAAGCAGTTCTAGATGCTTCGGAGGTACAGAGTGAAAATAAGCTTCCCGAAGATCAGACTCCCAACACCTCGCTGCTTGCTCTACTATTCTCCCTGCAGGTAAGTGGCAGGACTCATCTGCAGCTGTGGTTACCTTTGTTTAGAGCTTAAGTAAAAAATGTGGGAAAGAAGTGACCATGGATAGGAATGGAGATGACAGTGTGTCAGAGAGAAAATTCAGGAAGTAGAAATGTTAGAGGTTTGGTTTTTTAATTATTACAATTCAGTGATCAAAATATGCTCTGATAACCCATTTCTTCAGTCAGTCTATTTGTATCAGATTGCTCTGGTGTACCAGCTATTCTGAATATGAAAGAGAAGTACAGACATGAGGTGCAACTATTTCTGATTTTAATTTTTATTTGTTTTCTTAAGTGCTGGATGGACTCTGCTTCACACCTGCCAAAAGCACAGGTGAAATGCAAGAAGGTGCAGGGCTAAGGATAAGCAGTTCCATAGGTCCCATGCCTAACAGGCTCAGTAGGAATCTGACAATGTGTTTTCCAGCAAAGGTTTTAAAGTGTCTTCTCAAAGTATGCAGTTTCTCATACTCTAGTACCTTAAACTGCATTCTCAGTGTTCCCGAGGTATTTCTAACATGCTAACAGTTGGTTCCATCTACATTTTGGCTCAATTTTCAAGATTGTATTGAGGCAGAAAATCCAATTAGCTGACACTGGAATTTATGCCTTGGTAAAGACTTCAGGCTTCACCCCTAAATCAGCAAAACCACCATCATACAGAAAATCTGACTGTTCGGGTATGCCTGGTGCTGCTCACTTGGGTTCTTATCCTCATGCTAGTGGAGTATTTAGACATTTTGCCAAAACCCCTGCTGTAAGGGCTTAGGAAAGCAAGCCTCAACCCACCCCGTTTAGCTCTTCCTATGCTGGGAGTAACAGCAGTTACTGTTCCCACAGGAATCTGATGCGCATAAGTTCAACAGCTATAGCAGCCACAACGTAGTCTCCTTCAGAGGTTTCAACTTTTATCTACTGTAAGGATGACTCATCACAAACTAAGGTCCCCGACAGTCACTGGGTGAAT